>QFEL01010901.1:0-14022 GCA_003316195.1 Neoboletus brunneissimus
CTGCTCGGGCGCGCGTTATCGTCCTCCCACGACGAACTCGACACCGCGTTGTTCGCTTCTCAAAAAGAGTTAATTGATCGGGGATATTCACCCACCCAGTGGACCGATTGAGCTGTAACAGTGGGCGTCCCGTCACGAGGCTTCTACATCCGGTAAAAGACGCCCTCCTCCGCAATCCAGGTTCTCAGATCGTATTGATCCCGTGCATACCACGCCATCGTTGACCATCGATGTCCGTGACCTGATGCAGTCCCCCCCCTTGCGACACAGAATTCTTGTTTGCAGGAACGTCAGGGGACAGACAGTACCCGCTCTGCATAAATAACTGCATAGCCCCGCCAAGGTCTCCAGTCTCCTCGGCTTCCGGACGGGTGCTCTGCTCCGTGTGCCTGCAATATTCCTCACCCAGGAACCAGGACAGCGAGGGCGTAGTACCTGGACTAGGGTAGCTTCATCACAGATTTGTGCCCGAGTCACACGGCACTTCGTCTTGAGTAGACGTATATGTACAAGTCGAAACACCTGTATCCCACACCCACCAGCACTAGTGTGGTCACTGCGCGACGTTGGAGTCGGGAAATCGATTCTGATTCAGGTTCGATTGATGATCAGGTCCCCACGGGTTGGCCACACCGCTCAACCCCCGCAGGAGGCGGCGAGCAGGGTCCAGCCGCATATTCGATGAATCTCGACATGATCTTGGCCGGCGATACACGGATCAGCGCTGACACAGGAATCCGACTGCAAGGTGCCTCCAGGATCACTCTATAATGGAACGAGGTGAATGTGTATGAGCATGATATCGTAATGGCATTGTGAGCACGAGACAAATGTAAAGTAGACTATATGAGGAAACCAATTCGACCAATCCGATTCCTACCAGTGTCCAGACGAGAGACCGAATGAAATCAGAGCGGTCGCATCATCTTTCTTTAGGATGTTCACGATACAAGTAGCGCTCTGAAGCATCGCCTGACGTGTTTGTCTTCGATGCTACCACCGCATGACCCACCACGACGTTGCCAAAAACACGAAAATGGGTGGCCACGCTACCATCCCCACGTCCTGCAGCAACCCGACGAGCACCTCCACGTCGCGCTGAGGCATTCGGTGATCGGCCCTCGAGCGCCAGTTTCTAAATGGGTTCGGAAGGATGATGCGGCGCCGGTGGCCACCGAGCGAGAATGACCATGTCCAGAGTGATGAATAAGAGCGACTGTGCGGAGGTACATGGCATTCTCGCGGTTTATTTGCGGGAGATGGAAGGAAGGGATCGGGATCGGACGGGTGCGACGAGTTTCCCCGAGATAACTCGTATAGCGTTTCGGGGGTGTCTTGACGAGTGTGCTTTCTGCTCCGTGTCCGAAGATTAGTGCCTTCGTTCACGCGCGTGATGTTGAACGCAAGCAGGATGAGAAGAGACAGTAATACGAGTGGGATGTAGATACAAAAGTATATTCCCAATTGATCTGGCATTAAGCAAGGGGCGTGCAAAGGAGGGAGGACTGGGATTTGCGTGATGTGATCTGGTGAAGGTACTGTTGAAATTAGTGAGAGTAGTTGAAAGCCTGGCCGACGGATTCCCATTGCCATTGAGATCGACTTGACGGTGACTTCTTGGATCTTGTCATCAGACGAGGCAAGAGCGTGTTCATATTCACAGTAGTCATGGTCATCACCGCTGTTACACAGTCAGGGGCATGCTCCGTGCACGAACTATGGGACAAACCTCATAACGAGAGATGGCTTGAGGGACTGGAGCAAGAATTCTGTTGCCCCATCCGAGAGCGTATTTTGGTAACCGAACCCATAACCCTGCCGTATCGTCCCTTTCTCGCGCAAGGGACCACAGGACGCATCCAAAGGACGAGCAAGAGGAATGTGCGTAAACAGGACAACGGGACCCAGAGAGTCAACCGACGCAGTCTGTTTCACAAACTCTACGGGACCACGTGAAATAGTAGGCCAACTGTCAAACGTATGTCCACGTTCAGCACGCAACAAGTCTTCTTCGATGAGGGTGGGAGCGTCAATGAACACGAGGGTATGGTTCCCGATGGTACGGCGATAATTGCGAGGACCGAAATGGGAGATATAGCGCTGGTCAGCCTCCAGAGAGAACGGCGGCACATTGCCAAGGCTGGAAGAGTGGCTGCATAAGATGGTATATAGACTACGGATAGAGAAGAGACGGACCCCACATCGTGATTACCTGGCAAGTAATAAACCGGAGGTGGTGAATCGCCCATGTTGAAGATACCCTGATATCGTGTGAAATAGGCTTCGTATCTGGAAAGACACCAGCCTCAATTCATGCATGAAGGGACACTTTGAGGGGTGTATTATGGATGCACGTACTCGTCGGTCGACATGGATAGACGACCATTATCCATCATGTCACCTGGAATACTGTTTAGTGCACCACACAAGGCAGTGGGCTATCCGAGCGTACCTAGCACTACCACGGCATTAGGCCGGAGGCGACGAAATGCAGAATTCCAGCTCTTGCGAAGGTTAAGGTCCACGACATATTGACTTAGTGCGGAGAGAAGCGGTCCACGACCCGGATAGGAATGGCGGTCGATTATTTGTGGATCCGCTATTGCGAGTATCCGTACGACACGTGAATTAGGGATGTGAGGCTGAATCGAAGGGAACCCGCTCATTGGTACGATGCAAACACAAAAGAGAAGGACATCCACACCTGCCGTGTATCTGGCCAACGACAGTTATGCAGGGCAAAACGGAATGTACCAAGCTCGAGCCAGACGACTACAAGAATCCACACGACACGAAGGCCGTTGCGGAGCAGACCGTGGTCTACCCTGGAGAACATGGGCCAGTGTAAAAGAGTCAAGAACCAAGCCGGTTGCGCATGAGCTCGGGTGAAGCCGATGGCGGTCCGAAATAGGTGAGCGAATCAGCGACCCTGCGAGCTCCTGATCCCGCTCTTATAACCGCTTTGCAGGTCCGATCCCGTTTGGGTCTCGACTCATCGATGGCTTTGATATAGCGGAACCTTGCCTTGATGGACCGTCATCAGCTGAGTCCTTGCGCAGCGGGCCGGAAGGATCCAGAAAATGGGTTGCTGATTTGTTGTAACATGCCATCTGTATGTCATTCCAGACGTTTCGCGTGTGCATGTATTAATGGAGTTGTGCTCCCGATCTGTCTTGTTCAAATTTTTTTGCCATTGCCGTCAACGACTTTGGCCTATAAATTTCAGACCAGCGGGCCCATTCAACCCCCGGTTTCCTTCCTCCTTCCTCCTGCAACGGAATGACCGTCTTGCCCACCCATTCCAACAGCAACGACCAGACGCCTTTGCTCTCCGTTGTCAGCGACGGGAACGAGCCCAAGAAACCCACCCCTTTGCCCAAACTCCAGATCAGTGTTCTCCTACTCTCGGTCTTGGTCGAACCCATCGCATCGCAATGTATATACCCATTCATCAACCAGGTGAGCCCGTGTCATTGTGCTTGCGTCCCGTACTCACTCTACTTGGTCTAGCTCATCCGTGAGATCGACATCACAGATGGCGACGAAACAAAAGTCGGTAAGCACTATCCCGCGGACCTCCATTGCCAACTCACACCACTGAGACACCGTCGGTTAGGTTACTATGCGGGGATGATTGTACGTAAAGATTGAGAGGGTCTTCACCCGTTATTGTCTTAGTTACTGATGACTTGATCTCAGGAGTCACTCTTCTTTGTCACACAGGCCGCGACTGTCCTCCAATGGAGTCGAGCGTCGGACCAAATCGGTCGTAAGCCTGTGCTTCTATTAGGTGTATTTGGTCTTGCCATGTCAATGGTCTGCTTTGGTCTATCGCGTACATTTACCGGATTAGTATTAAGGTATGCCTTCTCGGCTCATCCAGGCTTCGGATCTTACGCCTATTGGTCACCTCCTCAGCCGTTGTATCACCGGTGCTCTGAACGGCAACATTGGTGTTATGAAGAGCATGCTGGGGGAGCTGACGGACTCAACGAACATGGCTCAAGGCTTCGCCTTGTTGCCCATGGCTTGGTCACTGGGCATGACACTTGGGTGAGTATAATGGTGAAGCTTTTGCCATGTGCATTTGAATTGACCCTCCGCAGTCCGGTCATCGGCGGAACGCTTGCACGACCACACGATAACTTTCCTCGGGTCTTCAGCTCGCCATTCTGGGCGGAATTTCCTTATTTCTTGCCATGCAGTGTTGCTGCTGGGTTCTCCTTGTTGACTTTTGTCGCCGTTCTTCTTTTTCTCAATGAAGTGGGTGGTCCGGGCATGCTAATATTACGGTTTACAGCTGACAACCACCAAGTCTATGCCTTCTAGCCTCACACCAGAGAAACACGATTCTTCTGTCGATAGAGAAGCTGGTGACCATCAAGTCAACTATGCCACGATGGATCAGCAACAAGAATTTCGCTCGCCGCCTTCAGATGCCCCGATGCCTCTTTCCAAACTTCTCAACGCGCGAAGGGTGTTGCGCATAGCAAACTATGGAGTGCTTGCCATCCTCGAAATAGCACTGTACTCACTCCAGCCTCTTTTCTACTCAACACCCATCGAATTCGGAGGTTTAGGATTCACACCCATGAAAATCGGACTCTGGATGGCCTGCTTTGGCATCTGTAATGGCCTCTTCCAGGCGTTCTACTTTGCCCCACTCACAGTTAGACTAGGACCCAAAAAATTGTTACGCATTGGTCACTTGTCTTTCATCCCGCTTTTCACACTCTTCCCCATCATAAACTGGATTGCTCAACAGTGGGGAATCATCTGGCTCGTCTGGCTCGTGCTTATCTGTCACCTAGCATTGACAATCGTCGTGGACATGTCCTTCGGTGTGTCACCTCTAGTTGTCTACCCCTCGAAACTGATGACGTGATCCTAGGCTGCATCCTAATGTACATCACGGCTGCCGCCCCGAACCGACGATGTCTTGGTGCGCTCAACGGTGTTGCACAGACCACTGCATCTATCGTTCGTGCTGTTGGACCTGCGTTAGCGACGTCGTTGTTTGCGTATTCGATCCAAAATAAATTTATGGGTGGGTATGGAGTTTACATCGTCCTCGTGCTTGCAACCATTGCCACCATGCCGTTGTGTGCTATGCTGCCGGACGATGTGGGAGAGAGCTGCTGAACGAATAGAGAGTGCCGATGAGGAGCAGAGGGCGAAAGAAAAAAACACTAGTGACACTATCAGGTGTCGTTCTTCTTGATTAACTGCAGTTTTACACTGAGGGGATCTACCAGGGTTGTGGACCTTTATTAGATTCATTATGACGGCTTTTGCACGTGTACTTTACGTCTTGCATGTATTTACGAACACCTTCCATCAATACCATCACATTTTCGAGACATGCATGTCTCGTCGATCTCTCTCTTTGATGATAGCATTTGAAGTGAACCAAGTTGGGTAAGCAACTTGAAGAGTTGCAGCTGTGCTCACTCCCGTGACAACTCACTCCATTTCATGACATCCCCAGGGATATCCTACCTCGCCGTGCATGGCGGCGCTGGGCAGCACGGTAGAGCGTCGGAAGCTCAAGTGAAATCCGCGATGAAACGGTGACTCGACATCATCATGATATGCTCCGACGTTTCGACTAACGTGAGCCCTCACCCTCTAGCGCGTGCACAGAAGCGCTCCGAATGGCTTCCCAAGTTCCATGCACTAGTGCTCTATCTATCGTCGAGCTGGCGATCTCCATTCTCGAAGAGGAGGATTGTCTAAATGCAGGTATGTATAGTACTGGGAAACTGAGTCGCGGACGTCGTACACCCCCTGACGAAACGCCCACGTCTCTTTCGTGTTGGCTCCATCGGCCCACTTGTTCTCAAGGATATGGTTCCAATTTGACGCTTGAAGGTACTGTCGAATGTGACGCCGCCATCATGGACGGGCGAACAGGCGATTTCGGGAGCGTCGGTGCGGTCTCAGGCGCGTACTTTCCTTCGCCTATCCCGCGACGATCCTTTGATCCGACGTGCAGCGCGCCTCTCTCACTTGCTTTGACCAAACATTCTCTGATCGACAATTCGTTGCATCGCAACGTCACTTACGTTCTGATCGACGACGCGCGCACGTGTAAACAAACAGGGGTTAGAAGGCCGATCAAGCTCGCCAATGCTATCCTCGCACAGGCTCGCGTGCCGGACAGACTCGGTCGTATCCCACCCTTGTACGTCTCGAGACGCGCGTCGACCGACGGTCGCGTGCTTTTTTGTTTATTTATTTATCTATTGAGGTGAACTTGACTGACGGATACGATGATCGAACGTCCAGAACTTTGGTGTCCTCTGGCGCACGTGCGTTTGCGCAGAGACACGGGATCGAGACGGTCGATCCGACGAGCATGGTCGCATCGCGCGCAAAGGAAGACTGGCAGAGATGGATAAAACGGTACGATGAGCCTGAAATAGCGTCGACCGGGGAGCTTGAAGCGGGCCCGGTGATACTCCCTCAGGACGCAATACAGGACACGGTGGGTGCGATCGCGTGGGATTCGGAGGGGAACTTGGCTGCGGGTGTATCTAGGTCCGCTGATCGTTCCAGCTTGGCCAATCTTTGGGATTCGGATTACGACTGATAGTACTGATGTTTGATGTTTGTGGATAGTGGCGGGTTACTCCTCAAATATTCGGGGAGGATCGGAGAGGTGAGGTATTTCTTTCCGCGGATTGAACGGCCCAGGAACACGAGGTTGACTGACCGATCTGAGGCCGCAGCGTTTGGAGCGGGATGCTGGGCAGAGCAATCGCGGGACGGACGGGTAGGGATGGCTTGTAGCATATCAGGTACGAATTCGCCACTCACGAGTCTTGACTTGTGTTCTTTTTCACACGAATGTCAGGCGCTGGGGAGCATATCATGAGAACCGGACTGGCTCGCACCATCGCTGACGTTCTTCGTCCGAGACAAGACGGTGCAGAGCCTGACGTCCACGAATTACTGATGAGGACACTGTCCACCCAATTTCATGGCGAGTTCGGAGCCAAACAATTTCCTCCATAGATTCATCTGACGGGAGCACAAAGATCCGATCAAGGCACGGGGCGATACCCATCCCAATGCTGGTGTCCTTTTGATGACAAAAGAGGCGCAGGAGTCGGATGTCATACGTGCGCCTACCCATCGCCAAGTTGTGTGTTTCACTCACGATCTCTGATGGATGTCCAGCAAGGCTGTGGTGCGCATTCACCACGGAAAGCATGGCAGTTGCATATGCCAACTCTGAAAAGCTTATACCAAAGGTATGGAAGAGTCTTTTTTATGAGTCTAGCGATATAAAACAAAAAATGCTGCAAGGCGAAAATTTTACATCGTCGTAAAGTTTCGCAATCAGTCCTTGCGGCGAATGCCTCGCCTGTTTATATCACTGCTCTACCCCTCCATGGATAGAACGATTGAAGTGGAGATGGACTCGGTCACTGGGAATTGCAGCTTTGCAATTGCCATCTCCGATGTAGTAATGTGTGTGCGGATGTTTGCGATGTTTAGGCAGTTCCGCCATTTGCGGGGTGCGAGATCGATCGCAGAGCGCCGTTATTTAGATTCGCAAGGGGTTGGGAGCTTCGAGAGTTCACTAAAGGAGGTGTCGGCCGAGCGGCACTCAGGCGTTGAAGCGTCTTCAACGGGAACTTGGTTCTATATCACATTAGGTCAACGTTACATGCCATGGACGATTCTTTTCCAGCACGACTTACCTACAAGTCGAACAAACAGGGACAGGTTGACAAAAGACTGTTCATGGACGTCAGTACTATCTCCGTATGTTTTATGAATTAGGTGTACAGACTCGATAGGCAAACAGAACAGACAAAACCAATGTCCACAATGTTTTTGTGACAGAAACATGCCGCTCTAAAATCAATTTTGTCCTGCGTCGGGATGGCAAGAACTTTGCGAATTGAAGGCGGCGAAAGGAAAGACATCTGGGATGGCTTTCTATGGATCGACCGGGGGCACAAGATGAAGCACAGGACGTACAATAAGATATTGAAGCAACGCATCACGGCGCTCGAGGTAAATATACGACCCGTTCGTCAGATGCGCAGCTTGCTGAAGGAAGACCGCGTCGGGTCCATATATCTTGCACACGTCGATCGTCACTTTCTACATCGACATTTCAGTCACGTCAGCGTCATCACGAACAAGCACCCGGGAACAAACCAGTTTTTGCGCCGAAAAGATAGAGTTCATAATCGGAATATAAGACGATGACAAGTCTGGAGATACAGACAAGATGAGTATACGTGGGTCCGGAAGGATGGCTGGGTCTTCGGCTACGTTTGCTACGGAGGCGGACGGGTGTGTGATTCGGTTGATATCTGGCACACTTGTCATTTACGAGGTCTCCCCATGCCCAAATGATAGAAAACAAACTTACAGCAGAGTGCCTTGGTCAGTGCACTGACCAGAGCGCAGGGTGCTAATGTAATTTCAACGTGCCGCCCTCCAATAGTAACGATGAGGCATACGTTCTTCCTCCATGCCACCAAGCGCCTCCAGTTCGTGTGTGATTTGCTGAAGGACCGTGGTATCGACCGTCTTGAAAGGTGGGTATGAATTCGCATCAAGGGGAAGCGCGTCATCGGCCAGTGTCAATGTTTCCGATGAAGAATAGAGCATGACGCTAAACCCCCGCCGCATGTACGTGAGTGAAAATGTCACAGTCGACTGTATGGATTGTCGTCCCACTCACCTCTTGCCGGGCAGTGCCCCAAAGACTGCCAAGGTGTTCTCATGTTTGGAAGCGACGTGAGCATTCAGGAAGGCGAGGAGGTGGGATAGAAAGGTCTCGATGGGAAGTGGGTAGGGATTGGTGGGTTGGGCGGAGAGATGCCACTGTGACGGGGACAAGTCCAGGATGACTGAGAGGTGCGACGCCTTCTCCATCGTCGTCTATCAGCGTTGCGCTTACCAAAACCTTGGTTTGCACCCTTGGCTCGCTGTGTAGTTCAATCGGATGGCAGTATAGCTATGGTCAGTGTCACTTGTCCACTATAAGCTGTAGCCAAATAGGTTACAGCGACAGATTAGAAATCTGGTCCTCTTCGACGGTGCAGGATCGAATCCCGCTCATGTTGATCCTTTTTTTTCCTGTACACTCGGACCCTTGGCCCTAGTAGTAAATCTCATCAATCGTTGAGTTCAAAGTTTGGCCAGTCGGGATTGCTTTCAAACTTAGTATTGCAGTAAGCCTCGACGTTGCGATCCGGCTACAGTTGTAGGTTGGTTGGATCCGCTTGAACGACCTGACTTTTTGGTGATCGATATGTACAGCTCGGCCCCTAAGCTCTCAAACACAAGACTGGCGCAGGGGCAGTATAGTTATGGTCCGAGTCACGACACTTGTCCACTATAAGCTGTATCCAAGCGGGTTACAGCGACAGATTAGAAATCCGTTCGTCGTCGACGGCGCAGGATCGAATCCTGCTCGTGTCGATCCTTTTTTCCTGTACGCCCGGACTTTTGACCTTAGCAACTCATATCATTTGCTGGGTTCAGAGTTTGGCCAGTTGGGACTGCTTCCGACTCGGAGTCCGGCTTAGGTGGCATCATAGTAAGTCTTAAGATTACAATTCGACCACAGTACCCAGATTGACTGGTTCGCTTGGATGAGCAGAATTTGTGACCGATATGGCTTTTTAACTCTTCAGCTCACAAGCATAAGACTGGCACAGGGGCGGTGTGGTTATGGTCTTGTCCACTGTAAGCCATAGGCAAGCGGTTACGACGGCAGATTAGAAATCTGTTCCTCATTGGCGCAGCAGGATGGAATCCTGCTGGTGTCGATCCCTTTTTTCCCTTGTTACGCCTGGTCTCTAGCAGTAAACCACATCAGTTGCCACTCGAACGACCAGACTTTCTGGTGGCCAGTATGGCTCTTAACCCTGTTTTGAGTTCACAATGGGGAATGAGAGTAACACTTGCTGCGGGGAGGGATGGTAAAACTATGGTCAGTGAGTCCATTTGCATTACCATCGGGGTATAGCCAAGTGGTAATGCTGACAGATTAGAAATCTGTGCCTCTTTGGTGGCGCAGGATTGAATCCTGCTCGTGTCAATCCTTTTTCCCCCGTACCCCTCTTAGTAGTAAATCGCATCAATTACTGGGTTCAAATTTTCGCCGGTTAGGATGCAAGTTGGTGTCACAGGTAAACCTCGACGTTGCAATTCAGCTATAATTGACAGATCTGCTCAACTGACCAGACTTTTTGGCGACCGATATGGCTCTCGAGTCAAGTCTTGACAGTGTGAGACTGGCCACAGGAGGGGAGTTATGACAGCTATGGTCAATTTTAATCCACTATAGGTTGTAGCCAAATGGCAATGGTGACGGATTAGAAATCTGTTCCCTCTGACGGTGCAGGATCGAAACCCGCCAGTGTCAATATATTTTGTTGCTGTACACCTGGACTCTCAGGCTTAGCAGTCAATTGCCAGTTTCGACCAGTTGTATTTAGGATGATGTTGCAATTCAACTGTAGTCACTGTGACAGGAGAAGTGTGATGAGATTGACTGCTCTGCTCGAATGTCTGCAAGACTAGCCACAGGGAGGGGGCGGATAGCTATGGTCATCATAAGTCCACTATAGGCAGGTAGCCCAGTGGTAAGGGTGACAAATTAGAAATCTGTATTGACGGTGCAGGATCGAATCTAGCTCGCGTCAAGCCTTTTTCCCCTGTATGCCTTTTAATGGTGATGCATTGATTGCTGGGTTCAAAGTTTGGCCAGTTGTGACTGCTTCCAAGATGATATTGCAGTAAGCCTCGATGTGCACTGCAATTCAGCTACAGTTGGTACGTTGACTGATCGGCTCGAATGAGCAGACTTTCTGAATAGCTCTCAACCCTGGTTTGGCTCGCATACACGACTGGATGCCAGCGTGTCATGAAATGTCTTACGACCGGAGCTGCTGGTAACTAAATACATCAGACAGCAAATCGACACCATAAATAGCGACCCAGAATGGAGACACTACTATTTGGCTAGTGACATATCCATGGAGATTGTTATCCTCCATTAAATGAATAGATGTGGCGGGAAACGCACGCCTACACACGCAGCCTCTTGCGAGGATGCTCTGAAAACGTTTCCGCTGTAGTTTACCTGAACTTCGGCTGCTTCCCTGCCGTCGGCATATAGAAACGATCGCTTTCGTGGAATCTGTCCGAGCCCAACGCATTGCCCAGCGAAGAGATACCTTCTTTGTTGTCCGCATCCCCTGCACTCAGGCCAGACAACCCTTTGCTTCTGTCACAAAAAAGGATGGATGAAATGGTACGGACGTTCCACGTTCGTGCTCAGTACCACTACAAACCATCAGAAGTTAAAGTACCCACCTTTCAGCATGATTGGGCTAAACCGACGTAATCACCAGTACGTACCTTGTTTGATTATCCCTGTCAAGGATGTCGACATCCCTCCTTGCGCCCTCCACAATAGCTCGGCTGGGAGAAGATGACGGATCACCCACAACTAAATTAGCGTGACCTGGCTGCGATATCAGCAAGTCACGAAGAGGTTAGGATGGTGAGCAACGACTAAAGAACCGTTGGACGGTCAAGACAATCCCCTCCACAGCAGGCCGTTCCTCCATTGGTGACCAGGAATCTTGAATAAAATTCTAGTGCGAGTCATCGATCGTTCGGGACTCGGGTCGGCTTGGCTTGTGGCCTTTTGCCAAGCGCAAAACAACGACTGCATCTTTCCGAGTTTCCGACCATGGTTGTTTTCCAGACAACATATTGCAGAAATATCAGCAGGGAATTGACATCTGTGTTCAGTGAGCCTCTCTGGAGGGTGACGCAACCAAACGAGCATATATCACTCTTGGTTGTCCGGATGAATGTCTCGTCCAATGTGGCCTTATCTAGTGCGGTCCAGCGTATGGCACGCGGTCGCACGGTGGACCTCTGGAGATAAACCAGTGCTTCGGTAATAGTTCCCACCGAAGAAGCGTAGCCGAAATCAGTTGACCACGCAGTGTGGTCGGCATCAAGAAGCACATCGTTCCGTCTCATGTTCAGACAAGAACAACACTGATTATTCTACTTTAACGCACACAGTTCAGGTCATAATGGACAACAGGAAAAGAATGTACTGTGGGATGTTATTGTCTCTGAGTGTTTGAAATGATAGTTGCGACCCACAGTAGTCCAGCCTATTGGCAATATCCAATAGTTACTAGTACCATGCGAGGTGAGAGGATGCGAAAGCAGACAACAGACGCACAGATTGGAGTCGGTGCACCACACCTAGATTATTGTCACGTGTCGTTAAGAAAGTATGAAGAGATTCATTTGGCATTCACAATGACACCAACGACATTATACCCTTCGTTCCAAAGCTATATGCAATGCCCAGGAATGGAACAACATTGCTATGGTCGAGTCTCTTCCAAATCCCGAATTCTCGACGAAGCATCTACCAGACAATTAAAATCACATTTGTTAGCTGCAGACAAGATGAGTTACCTTGACATATTTATCACCCGTATCTCCATCTATCGTAACCTTAAATCGGAAAACCTTCACAGCAACCTGAAGCGAAGTGAGTAGCAGTTAGCAGTGAGCCGAACCCCACGGCCAGACCTTTTTTTATGCGGAATCACAAGTACAACGGGATCTATAGACATCACCAAAAGCTCCTCCAGCGAAATGCTGATCACTGTCTCTAGAAATATAAGGCATGAGATCTGGTGGAGGAGGGAGACTGGCACTGAGTATTTTGATTCGAATGAAGAAACTATATCAGATCACCATACTACAAACTGCCCGGAAAGACATACTCGAAGTTGGCTATTTGATACTCTCCGTGTTCGTCCACTACCGGCGAGAAGGTATGGTGCGTATCGGGTAATGCAGAGGGCGTAGGATGAGCTGTTGCAGGTAGCTATTGGGAAGTGTAAGCAAACGGAAAACGATGTTATGGAGTCCTCACATCCGCAAGGGGTTCAAAACGGGATACTTATTCACCAGCATGAACGGGTCGCTGGCGCCATGATGCAATGGACGCGACCTGGCCATAGCCAGCTTGGTCTGGAGAAAGAGGAACGTGGGACTATGAAGAGACGGTGAATTCAGAAAAGACGAGGTGCACAGCAGAGTCAACATTACCCATAGAGAGGGACGAGGTCATCACGTATTGGCCATACAAGCATCGGGAGGTCATAAGCGCTGGGCCACTGCCGGGCCAGCACAGGTACGCGGCTGGCATGGCCTAGATGCACTTTTTTGGTTCTCTAGTTACTCACCAGTCAACGAGGGGGCGTCAAAAGTCTCATATAGGCCGTCGGAGAGTCGTCAAGCGATAACGTTACTCGTCTGCTTTGCAGATAAATGCTGAAGGGGATAAATCAGGAGGCGAAGAGGGGGAATGAATGAGGTACGTACTGACGTGACAGGCGAAGAGCAACCTAATGCAGCGAGACGAGGGCGAAATGGACAGTGGCAAGGTTAGGTGTGGCGCTCACCTCGTAAGGCATCCAGGTTCCCTATATTTTGTGATAGCCACCGCGCACCCGACAGATGTGACGGGAGCCAAGTCGGGCTGTGAATTGATCATTTTGACGATGAGTCGGGTGAAGGGAGCTAAATGGGGATGGATAGGGCATTGTGCGGAGGGACCGGCCTTTGGAATTGCCAAGCGCTTAGGGCGACGATGAGGACGGGTGGGGGGAGAGGCCATTGGGCGAACCTTTCCAGATGTCGGCCCAGAGGATGTAACTGTCATCGATTCATCGATGTCCATGATCCATTGGTCATTGAGGGGGTGCTCGTAGACGGGTCTGCGTGGGGTGAGCAGGGCAGGGAGAAGGGGAGGAACGGCTGACAAGTAGCCCCTTGGATCGTTGCTGGTGACTGTGGAGGAATTGTGGCTGTGTGGTCGCGTTTTATTTTCCTGCTGCATAAATCCAACGCGTACTACCGTCATCAGGGCCTTTGCCAAGTTCCAACCCATCCTGATGTTTCCGCGCAAAATTGAAGTTGGACGCAACCGTGTCGCAAACC
>QFEL01010903.1:0-33859 GCA_003316195.1 Neoboletus brunneissimus
CGCGGTCCACAATCCTTACCGAGCGAGCTCTTACGCTTTTGTTCGCCTCAAGGCATGTGGTATAACAATCGCTTCCATTCTCCATCCTCGCCTGCCCGACTTCCTTTTGATCTGTCCACCAAACATGCGCTGTCCGCCCCGATTTTCCCCCCGAATGCTTTCCCTCTCCCATCTTGCTCTGCCTCGATCCATGGCACCGTTCTCGACCTTCGCCTCGCCCTCTCTCTTGACTTTGCGCTTCGCTGCGCGATCCATCTGTAGCATCGTCCCGTACAACATGCAGGCGCAAGAGCTACCCCCTTACATGAACAGCACGACCCAGAACAGGCCTGTTCTGCGTATGCTCTTGTTCGGAAAACCATGTTCTGGCAAGGGCACCCTCGCCGCACGTCTCTCGAAAACGTACGACATTTCGACGATATCCACGGGCGATCTAGTTCGACAGCACATCGCGGCAAGGTCGGGTCATTTTATTTGGCAAACCCGCGTGTCACCGAGTGATTGATTCCTGTCCAGGACTGACATCGGGAGGCAAGCGGAAGGGATTGTCGCTGCTGGCGGCCTTCTGCCAGACGAGATGATGCTGGACCTGATTGCAACCAAGCTCGATACCCTCAAGGAGAACGTGAGTGTCTTCTCGTCACCTTTGTGTCATGTATGGTTCACACGTGCGTTCATAGAACTGGATCCTAGACGGCTTCCCGCGCACGCAGCGACAGGGAAGGTTGTTGGACGATCTCCTCGCGTGAGCCGCGCACGATTTGCTTTGATGTCCATTTACTAACTCGATTTGTAGGAAACACGACACACCGCTTAATTTGATCGTGAATGTCGACGTCTCGGATGACCTGCTTTTTCAATGGATCTCGGATCGCTGGATTCATCTCCCATCGGGTCGTAGTTACAGCACGTCCTATAATCCACCCAAAATTCTAGGATTGGACGACGTGACAGGTGAACCCTTGACGAAGCGACCGGATGATAACCCAGTACGTCTTTTTTTGGGCCGTACGGACGGCACTCATCATCCATCCACTTCTAGGAAACGTTTACTCGTCGCCTCGAACACTACTATGCGCAGACTTCGCCTCTCCTCTATTACTACGCCTCACGAGCGTATTCCACGCGTCTCGTGAGTCTCTACGGAGACTCGGACGCTATCTGGCCTACACTGGAGACGGTCGTGCGCGAATCCTTTTCTGGTGTCCGTGAACGTGTTCTTGCCGGTCCACGAACACGACTCGGACAGCCACAAGTTACGTTGCCATTACATGCGTCGTTGGCCATCGCGGACGGACTTCGCACTTCATAGACGTCCTCTTTTGCGTGTAGATAGACTCAGCTCGACGTAGTGATTTCTCTTTTTTCTCTTTATTTTATTCACCCCATCCAGTCGTTTGGCTTGTAGATATATTGTGGACGATCGCTATCATTATTGTCAGCGTGCTGTAGATCTATATCACACATCCGTACATATAGTTGTACCCTATACCCCCATGTTCATATACGTATTTAGGTCGCACTTACTGCAGTAGTACAGTAAACATCAACCGAGAATCAAAGGAACACTCTTTTTTCGCGCTTGGCGGGACCATCCGCCTTTCGATTGTCAGCGTCGAAAATGGACATGCTATTGAGATCCAAAAGCGCAGTACACGAGCGAAAAGGGGAACTTCGGAGCTCCAAACCTAGCATTGACTACAGGAATATAGGGTCGTTCAATAATCATAAGGACAAGAAGTGAGGCGAAACAACTGTCGATACACTCAGGTAAAAGGAAGATCAAACCATACAAGCTCCTCGGAGAGGAATGACTAGGTGAAACAGTGCTGCGCGGGACTCGAGAGAAACGTCCTGAAATCGTGGATTAATGGTCAAGATAGCAAGACAACAAAACATGACAGCAGGGGTAACGCTTGAGTGTGTTCTAAGATATCGGTGGCCGTCAGTACCCGTGTGATGAAGTAAAATTATGTAGACGAGACAACGTCCCAAAGATGAGAAGACAAGAAAGACGGAAAACTGCCGGCAGCTCCATCGCTCGAGGTCGTATTTCCATCACCATCTAGGCGATCTCCCAGATTGATGTCTCCAAGACACGGAATATTGTCGTGTCTTTGGCGTTCTCCGACCACCCGACGGTCTCTCTCCAGTTCATAGAGTTGGCTTCCTTCTCCCCCGCTCCGGCAAAGAGTCCAAGGTCGTCATCGGAAATGCCGCGAAAGATGAGGAACAGTCGGGTGAAGACGCATGGGTCAGCGGTTACTGAGATATCGATGGCGTTAGCAATCTTGGTGGGGGAAAGGAAGCGATATGCAATGTTCTTATGGGCAGAAAATGCATGTAGATTGTTACTGAAACAAGTCTGTTAGGGACCCGGGAAGGACGGAGGACCGGGAAAACATACTTGATAAAGTTAGTTCGTGCATGCAAAGACATTCCAAGCTGGTCCAGTACGTTGGTAATGTGAGATATGAAGTCACGGAAAGACATCGCGAAGCCATTCCGTGGTGCGATAAATTCGTTGGGGTCAACCATGGCTGGGTCGGGTCTAGGAGGAGGAAAAGACGTTAGTGGTTGTGGGAGGCATGGTTCGGACAATCACTTACGCCGCTTCGTAGTACAAGGACGTTACAACCATTTCGCTCTCAAAATGCTCAAGCGCACCACCGGGATGTACTCGCAAAAAATATTTGTGTTTATGTTCTCCTACGTTCTCGGCTGGCGGCCAGGTCAAGGTGAGCGACCAGAGGGGGTTAACTGTCAAGATGACATCGCAGTATTGTTGAGCAGGAGCAAGGATGTTGAGGTGACACTTTGCCGAGGTTGGGCGGGCAGCGGTGGTAAGCTTGGTCATCACACGGGAGTCGAAGAGAAAGTCTGGGGTGATGTCGGGGTCTTTCATCTTTGTGCCGGTGAAATCGACGGTGTGGGTGTCGCCCGAGTGGACGATGTTGAGTTTTCCCCAGAACATGCCGTCGACAACGGTACCATCTTCCATGCGGGCCATGTCGACGTCATCGGCGGAGGAGACTGTAGTTTCAAGCGCGATATGTTGTCCTGGGACGAGTTCGAGGTTGAAGGTGGCGGGCATCTCTGTGACTGGCGGGGGGCTGAGGGAGCAAAGGGTCGATATGTGGTGTGTGTGGCGGACGAGATACTTACGGGGGTGGACTACACAAGTGTCAGCGACAAGACGAGGAGGAGGGGAGAGGACGTACGGTGGTTCGTCGGGTGGCGGAGGAGCATCGCTGACGATCTCTACACGGAGACCCTGAACGCCCATGATGGCAATCTGGTAGGAATCTTCGCCAGTCAACTGCATGTGTTGGACCACGCGGTCGAGGGATGAGCGTTCGGCATTGTGTCAAGACGATCGTAGATAACGCACGTAAATATACGGTCCGGACACCAATCGCTAAGTGTGATCTCAGCGAGGAGCAAGCGAGCGAGATATGGGGGGACGAACAGAGGCATGGAGAGAAGCAAATTCAGTAGGGACTCGCAAGCTGAAGATGGCATCTGGGGGAGGCTTTGTCCAGTCTCTTGCGACGGCCTCGAGTTCCTGACGACTGTGGATCAGCGGAGGGAGGTGCGGGGGATTTGGATGGGAGCCTGACAGGAAAGCTTTGTGGCAGCTGCGGGGGGCCATGAGTGAGTGCATGGGCAGAGGGAAGGGGCACTGACGACTCTGACGGTCTCCATGTCGCCGTACGCAAGGGTGAGGAGACGCTGTCTGGCGAGCGCCATATGGGACTGCTTCTCGCGATAGTCGCTGTCCTTGTCGCTCTTTTTGTTCTTGAACTTGTTCCAGAACGACTGGGAGGGGAGGCTCGCGCTGGTGGATCTGCAGAGGAAAGATAAAGGGGAGCAAGGGAGGGGCATGGAGGGACCTACGCCGGGGAGAGGAGCATGTCGGACAGGGCACGATGGCGGTCGATGGACAGGCTGATGTTTGATAGCGCGGCCGTACACGCGACACCCGAACACGAGGCTCCCCTGCCACTCCACCACGACGACGATGTGCTTCTCTCGTCTCCCCACCGCTCAGCGACGCTCCTTTGTCTCCACCGTCCTCCTCTCCCGCACATGGGAGAACGAGACCCTCGTCGAGCTCCGCAAGGAGGCAAAGGCGCGCGGTCTGTCCAGGTTCGTTTTCTCCCGCGTCCACACGAGTTCATACCCCCCTCGTGCTGACCGTGGTTGTAGCAAGGGGAACAAGTCGACATTGATTGCGCGCATCCAAGGACACGAGGGGAACACTGTGCCTTCTCCCGCACCTCCCGTCCACACGCCCGGCACAATTCGGAGCGCTTCAACCAATATTGTTCCTCCAGCGCCCCTAAAAAGGACGTCCCAGGCAGCCTCCCCTGGCATTCCGCTGGCCGTGCATCCTGTCGGCCCATTCACAAAATCCGACTTCCTGGCCATCAAATTGCCTGATCTTTCCCAACCCCATCCCAATGTGCCCGTGCAAGTCGTGAGTTTATCCGTTTCATCTCTGGCTCTATTGTATTGTTGATCCGTCTCTCCTGTTTTCACAACAGCCCTATGTGCCCGACTTCTGGAATTCCGCTCAACCAAAGGTCGTCGCTCCCCTAGAACTCGAGCTCCCCAAGTTGCACGTCGTCGGCGGGTCAGCCACCCATTATGACGGAGGGCCAACGTACAATCTTGAAAAGTGTCAAGAAGACGATTCAACATCCACGACCGTTCAAGCGGATGACCCTCCAGCCAGCAAGGAGGTCGGGTTCTGGGCAGACCTTTGCGAGAGTCTGGGGCTCCCAAGGTCGTTCAGTGCCCGTCGCACGTTGTCCAATCTAGCCGTGCGGGCAGAAAAGGACGAACCCCGGACTCAGTCGAGACCATTGTCCGATGAAGAAAGGAAAGGGTTGTACATCCTCCTTGGCATCGTTGGAGGATCATGGTTGGTTGGAGGACTCGTGAATTGACCAACGGTTGTTGCAGAGGAGCATGGCATACCGAACCAGCACTAGAACATTCACTCCTTTTGTAGAGTCGCGGACAGACAACGAGACCTTTTGACCAGTCACCCCGAGGCAGATGTGAAAACTTGGTGCGATTGACAAGTACGTGCCTAGTGTCTGGCAACCCGACTAGATCAATCAACGTTCTAGATATCGTCCAAAGGTCCGCTTCATTCATTCGTCCCTCGTCATTTGCAATGGTCAAACACTGCCAATGCTCCGGATCTCAAATATGATTCGTCATCAAATTTCCTTCGAGAATTAACGGTCATACCGCCCATAATTTGTCCCGTCCTACGGTCAGATCTCATCAGTTGTTCTGGCAGCGCTGTCATCTCGTCTCCGACAAGGTTCTTGCAAGGTCCTCGGATTTCCTGCCCTTGTATTCCCGATGTCTTTTAGATCCATCCACCATCTTCCTCGCAATTACCGCGTTGCCATCAACACCTTGCCTTTTCTAGGTCGCACATGCATTTCCGAGCTCCGTGTGCTCATCAACAAGGCTTCTTGTCTCGCCAAGATGGCGACAAAAGTTTGATCCCACGTGTAATGCAACCTTGATCCGTGCTCAGAGAAACGAATATTCGCGGCAGCATCTCAAGTATACAATATACATCATACGGTAGTGGTTACAGTGGGTGGTGCGTTTGATGGGTTGGTAGGGGTTGCAGACGCATTTCCAGTACCACCATTCTTCCCTCGCCCCCATCTTATGGATATCCTTTCTCCGTCCATGTCGAGACCATGTGACCAAGCTTCTGCCGCCCGCTCCGCAGACGTTCGATCCTTGAAGTTGACAAAGGCACACCTTTGCTAGGGTTAGCTGACGGCGGGAACAACAAGCGAACGCGCACCTCGACTTTGCTACATGAACTACTGACCTGAGCTCCGACGAAGGGACGTGGGGTAGCGAGTTCACAACAAGCGTCCGTATTTCTGCCTCCGTCGCGGAGGCAGGAAGCGACGATATGAACAACGACATCTAGCATCATGAGCATGTTAGGTGGCAAATTCGAAGCGGAAACATACAATGGACTGGTCTTCTGGAGGTTTGAGTCCCTGCGCTACAGCATGGCTTGCCATGATTTTTCGTGCAACGGGATCGTTCTGACCGTGATAACGGTCTTTGATACTCTGGTGCGCGAGTTCGTTGTCCGCTGGTTTCTCATGTCTGCACAGCAAGTCAGTTGTTCGGATTTCGTTCATAGACAGTAGCACACACCTATACGGGCATTCGGCCCCTCGTTTACATTCGCCCTTGACGAAGAATGAACATATGTGTGGTCGGTTACGCTTGTAATAGGGATTCGTGCGAGCCAATTCCTTTAGCATCTCCTTGCCTGCAGAGCTTGCCTTGTTGCCCACTTGCATCATTGACGTGGTGCCGTCTTCCATCTACCCGCAGACGCGTTGAGACTACTTGGAACGATGATATCGAGGAAGAACTGTACCTTGTGTTCCATGTTTTGCGCATAGTACTCTCGATTGATGTCGCTCGTTGGAGCCTCGCTCTGGATAGCCAACGCAGTATCACGGACTTGGGTAGGCAGACCATACTCGAGATCCAACAGACATGTCTGACAGACATTCTTGACCTTGGCACACGTTTGGCAGATGACTGTGGCTTTGTAACGAGCGCCTGCACCGGGGTTCCAACGGAAAACGGTGAATGGACGTGCGCAGGTGCCACACGAGCGGCCAAACTCTTGTTTCGACTGACGAAACACTTGAACATTGGGGTGGCATGTAGGGAACGAACGACGTACCATTCTGATGAAGGGATTGCCACCGAGACCTGTTCCATCGTGTCGGCCTGAACTCGGTGGAACTATGAGACTATAGCAGACGTACATGTCTCGCAGAGAATTGGGAACTCGCTCTGCTCCCATTGTGCTTTGTTGAGATCGCTCTTGGGCATGGTTTTGGTGAGAGATGGACTCGGTTCAAAATTTGGAAGGAATACGCTGACTAATTAACCCCTGTCTAGTGCATGAGCGTGCTACGTATATGTGATGATCAACGACAGATTGAAGGGTAGCGTGGATGCGGTGACAATGACCTCTCCTCCTTCCTCCACTAACTCTGACACCTTCTTTTCCAGGTTCGGCCGAGTCGCTTGTTCCAGCTGCGGAGGAGCCTGGAAATATATCTGTCTCATCGACGTCGACAGAGAGGGTTTCTTGATTTGACTGCACACCCATACCGTTAGCATGCGTGGAAGCAATGAACAAGATGCAAAATCCTTACATGGTCTGCTTCTCCGTCAACATCTCAATCAGCTGTTCAACGGTCCACTCCCGACTTATTGACATCTCCAAAGCCTCCCCACCGCAAACCGGACAGTGCTCACGCCGCTCGTGCTCGAACGTATACGAGTATACCCCCTCAGTACCGATCAGCATGAAGTAATTATTGAGATACGCTGCAGAACTGGTTGCGATCTTGAATGCTTCGTTACAACACGATGCTGAAATCACGTTAGAAAGAGGGTAAATGGACCGGTGGATACGTACCGGCGATGATGGCGTTCGTTGAGGCTATGGCAGGTATCACGTTCTTGACAACACCTTGAGTGAGTGACCAAGTTACCCCTTCGATCTTGAATTCCTTAGCTCTTGCAGATGCAACAGTGTACAACCAGCCAATATGTTCGGGATCATCAGTGTCAAGCTTCTTCTCTGATAAAAGCTCAGACTAAGAAGGGGCATAATTGCCGAATAAACTAACCCCCGTGTACTCTGGGCCACTCCAGTACGGATGCCCATTCAATGCAATGCTCTGGAAGACGCGGTGTATTGGCAATTGTGCAGATTGGGAATGTCGTGGGTTTGTTTAGCATGTCGAGCGAGCATTCGTAACAGGACGACACGGTGGGAAGAATGACGCGGGCTTGACCCTTGAAACCTGCGATAAAAGTTGAAATCTTAGCACTTGGGAAAGTCATTGTAGCTGACCTTCTGTGCCACCGTCAATGAGAGGTTTCAGACTCTCTGGGTTCTCTGGGTCAACCAGATTAACGAGCGTTGCGTTGATCCATCGGCGCGCCTCCACGGAGTCAAGGCCGCAAATGACGAGATTGAATTGCATGTAGTAGTCATCACTCTTGTCTTGAATCTTTCCAAAGTAGCTGCGTCGGACGTGCAGCGCGAACCATTATTATGAGAGTCAGGTACTCACGGAGTAACCTTCACACCTGGCACTCGCCTCATAATGTACTCGGCCGCTACGATGGCTTTTGGTTTGCCGACATCGGCCTGTCTGTCCATTGTGTTGAGGACGCAGCGTCACGTTAAATAACTGGGTGTAGGCGCACCTGAATAGAAACTGACGGTTGAGGTTACTGATATCAATGGTGTCCATATCGATAACGTGAATATCCTTGAACCCTGTCAACGCAAGGTTGGCTAGAATCTCGCAACCCAACCCCCCAGCGCCGATGACTAGGATTTTGCACTTGTTCCTAAGAAAGTCTTTGACCTGAGAAAGGCATGAATCGACCTGCAGACTCATAGGAAGCAGCCATACCTCATCACCAGCCAAGAAAGATGGATCCGTTCGTGGACCCGGCCGATCTAGGATTTGGTCAATGTGAAGGTAGCGATCCTGCCAGTCGCTCGAGGTTGCTGATCCGTTGACATGAGGCGAGTTGATTGCCATTAGTGACCTGAGGAAAAGTCTAAGGAATCTCTACGACTTGGAATAATCCTTGACTTGGCCGTTCTACGTGATGAGCCCCGCACCCGAGACCCCTCATGCGCACGATCGAGGGTATGTCTTTGTTATGTAAGCCTTCTCTACTGTTAGTACCACTTCGTACGAACTCGAGTCACGGTATGGCTCAGGCGGGCCAAGTATTGGGTTTCAACGGCCACCAATACCTTCGGCAACGTTTGGTGTTGTCAGTGTTGAGCGGAAAGTCAGTTCGAATAGACAAGATCAGGTCCGAGGATAAGAATCCGGGTTTGCAAGGTGTGTTCTGCAAGCACGGTTTGTCCATGTCCCTCGTTAGACCAGCCTCTCAGACTACGAAATAAGCCTGTTGCAGTTATTGGAAAAGGCGACCAATGGCACCGTCATCGAAATCTCCGTTACTGGTACGCTGCAAGTAAATCCAAGGTACATCTGCTTGATGGTTCGCGTCAGGTACTGCCGTCCTGTTCAAACCAGGAATTATCTCTGGCGGATCGGTGACCCATGAATGCCCACTCTCGCGCGCAGTGGGCTACTTCCTTGAACCTCTCGTTATGCTCGCGCCATTTTCCAAGAAGCCTTTTCAATTTACCCTGCGAGGTATCACGACAGACGACATGGACCTTTCTGTGCGTTCTGCGCCAAACTAACTAGCACAACGACGCTGAGAACTGCCAAGGTTGACCTCATACGGACGGTGACCCTTCCCCACCTCCAGCTCTTCGGAATCTCTGAGGGTGTTGAACTAAGAGTGTGTACTTTTCGGCATCGATTCTGCGCCGCAGGCTGAACAAGAGGTTGTCAGATAAAAAAACGCGGCGCTCCTCCCGAAGGTGGTGGAGAAGTTCAATTTCTATGCCCCATTGTTAAGCAGGTAAAAACACTCAACTTCGTGGAACCGGGAAAAATCAAGCGAATAAGGGGAATTGCGTAGGTGATACCTGAGCTACATGGAACCATCATTCATGAATCCATCCTTATACAGACATGCTGTGCGAGTTAGCCCTCAGTTCTCTAATCGCATGATTGATTCCTGTCGCTCGGTCCTGAATCGTTACATACCTGACATCTATCTTTACTCTGACGTATACAAGGGTGACGAGAGTGGAAAGTGAGTCCCTAATGTTCCAGCCTTCTCCTTAGTTGACCGTCGTGTAGATCCCCAGGCTACGCCCTAACTCTGCTAGCGGAGTCCACAACATCTGCTATACACTGTGCTGAAGCTGTTGCAAAGCCTGGTGGTACTCCAGAGGATGTAGCACTCTTAGCAAGCCGTGCCCTCTTGTCTGAAATACGGCGTGGAGGCTGTATCGATCGTAAACATCAAAGCTTCGTTCTTTTGATGATGGTGCTAGGTAGCGAAGACGTAGGACGATGTCGGATGGGGGAAGCATCACCCCGAACGTCAGTACTCTGGCACTCAGTGCGAGGCTGGCACTTATATCATTATATTCAGGATCCAGTTTCTCCGGGACATCAAAAACTTCTTCGGGACGTCATTCAAAATAGTATCTGCAAACCCGTCTGATTCATCCTGCAAGGACTCATTCTACTCCTGTTATGGAATTGGCTATGTCAACGTCAACCGGACGCTTGCTTAGAATGTACACCAATACTGCAAGGAATGTATTGTACTCTCGACTTTAACCTACTTTGAAGTGTCTTGTCGCTCAACGATAAATGATTGACACTCGACCAAAATCTCCATCCCCTCTCCCGCCCCCAATCACGGCAAGCCATTGCTGGAGTAATGGCCACCCTGCCTCAAATCTTGTTGACAGTTCATCCGTGTGATGTTCACCGTCGAGCAGGGAAGGCAACTCGGGAGGTGGGGCTGGTACATTAGCTAACTGCCCCGACCCTTGGGAGAACGATGTATGGATCTGTGGGACCATCGGCGCTGATGGTGAACAAGATAGTCTTGGACGCCCAGTGGATAAGGGACCAACAGAAGGTGCATACCCCAAGGAGCGACCGTCTTTGCTCGCAACTTCCGACGGTTGGTATATTGATAGTCGACGACCGTCCGAGTTTACTCTGGGTCGTCCGATGGATCGTTCGCGAGCGGTGTTAACCTTTTCTGAGGATGCTGAAGATGGTTGATTGCCAGCTGTGATATTCGAGCCACTTCTGTGGAGCGTTTTGAAGCGTAGTTGTTCCAACACTTTCTCCGCTGCGCTGGCCCTCCGAGGCGCGCTCCTGGTCGAGTCGGCTTCTCTAGTCGGTGAACTAAGGAGAGCTTCAGTGTTGACTGGAATCGTGAACGAAGTATCGGGGAGCCGCCCTCTAAAATGACTGAAAGATTCAGGAGAGTCCACCGGAGGGTTTGTGCGCTGCATTCCGAGTTGGGCAGCAGATGATGAAAAACTCTGTCGGCGTCTGCGATTTGCTTGTGACGGCGACTCTGGGATCAAAACTGGGTAGCGGTGGATTCGGCGAAGAAAACCCTAGCAAGGAGTGCATATTAAATAGAGTGGCAAGACAATATTTCGTAGGCGTACCTTTATGACACCAAAACTCGTAAATCTTCGAACGTCAATGCCCAGTTCATGGACCCCGTGGCTTTCCATCCATTCGAATACAGTCCGTCCTGGTTTCAGCCGAGAGTAGAGATGCAATAACTTGGGCCAATCAGGGACCGGTTTTCCTAGCGTATATTCAAAACACGCACATGAAATCAAGCTTATGAGTTACCTGGCTTGGTCACGTAGGGACCACACTCGTCCTTAACATGAGGCTCATCTGCAAGCCACTGGACATTCTTCCTCAGCGTGTACATGTTTGAGTATTGGAATATGTCAATTGTCATTATGACCTGGTAATACCTCATCACATGATTGAGGATATGCATGGTAACCATACGCAGAAGACTTGGCACTTACAGAAGGTGGGAGATCGCGTGACGAGTTAGCTCGAGGTCGCAGTCTGCTAGTTGCGCAATGCGACTGACATGGTTCACGCCATTTATGTATTGACAGACCTGTAGATGTAGCTATAAAACAACTTTGATTCGAGACATAATGAGTCTACCTTTCTCATCGTGAGATCCCAGTTATCCTCTATACGTTTCGACAGATTTATTAGTGCAAGCGGCACATGCCAATCCTTTACCGGGGGTGGATTAGGGTAGAATGGGAGAATCTTCAATTCGATAGAGTTGAAATCGTCGATCGGGATCGAGGTCTCGGAATATGAATTCAAGTCCTCGTATAGTTGCTCGATGATGGTATACAATGCCAATGATGTTTGGGGGTTCGAAAGAAACATTGATTCTTCCTGCAAAGCAAAGGTGTGAGCCTGTATTTCTGGAAAAGATCCGGATGGACGAACTTCGCAAGCTGTCAGAACCCTACTGACTTTCCGGACGATAGGTTCATAGCAGCTCAGATTCGCCGAACGTTCGAAAACGAAACAGAGGTTGAACCTGAAGAAGTACCGCTCGTACTCCCCAGCGAGAGACACAGGAAGTCCAATGATGCGATAATTACCCGTCGCGCACACGACAAGGCGACCACAGAGAGGGTTCGGGGGGATAACGTACTTCGATATGTCGCTAAAGTTAAAGAGGGTTCTACTGGAAGAGGTGGAGCGGTGCTGGGGAGAAGGCAAATGACGCAAAGAGCCTGGACGCTGGCCGCCTGCTGAAATCAAGGAAGAACTAGATCGACGGGACAACTTCTGCTCTTCCGCCTCAGCCAGGGTTGCGCTGGACGGTTTCGGCGAGGAAGTCACCGACAAGCTGGTGGCTGGTGCAGCTGGTGCTATGAGACCTTCGGGAACTTGGAAAACGATTTTTGGGCCAGTCTTGATATCGAATATCGCATAGAATACAGAGTGTATTCTGGGTAGGAATGTTTCTCCCTCAACGAGTGGCATTTCAAGTTCAAGTAAGTCTGGAACGTTCGTTCAGCTCAGCTTGGCGACGAGCAACAGGTTCAACCCGTGCACAAGTACTAGGCCAATTATCGCTATGCTACGGTCTGCCTTAAGAACATAGAAATGTAGCCTCCAACATATTATTGGATGTATCCTATACACACGACATGCAACTCGAAACGAGGAGCATGAAGGTTCTATAGTCCGTGATGTATATATGATATCCGAGTAGACAGTATCCGAACGAAACTGATGACAGGGTGCTTGGTTAGTGTCAACCGCCTCCAGAGAGTGCAGAGATTACACTCTAAAAAGAGATAAGAAAATCACACTGTGCTTCTCGAAGAGCCCCTTACCTCAATCTCGGATGCCGTCAATGGGCACAGGAAACTGGCGGAGTTACTGATCGTCGGCCAGACTGTGAAGAAGAGTATACGCAAACCCAGCTAGCAGACGAGAAAGTGATCAGATCCTGCAAATTCCTCATGCATTCAGAACTCGACTTGCCGTGATATCATAGTCCACAGTGATGTCCGACACTGCACCTCCCCCAACGCCGCACTTGGTCGCCAAGTCTGCAAATATCAGAGCACTTGAAGACATGGCGGTTGTATATTCAATCGAGAAAGGGAAGGTGAAGTTTGTAGTAGAATGTGAATGAAACGTTACACCGTTTTCTTGTCCTCCTCCGACAAGTGTGTTGTTAATGGGGTAGTAGATCTAAGAAGGTAATCAGTAAAGAAATGGTAGATGTCTTGAAAGACGCATACATTCGCCGTTATCGACGAAAATGACACAGAAAAATAATTAGGATTGCTGACACTGTCGTTCCGGTGAGTGCATGGCTGAGCCATGGGGTATCTAGAAGGCCACACGTACTATATAGGAATCTCAAGATTGATCTGGACACCGTTGCTCAAAGCCTGGATCTATGGACACAGGGAAGGTTATTGGTTGCCGATGGCAGCGGTGGGATGCAATTACCTCGCTTCCATTCGACGTAGCTTGTACGTTCCCAACTATGATATTGGGGGGGCGAGTCCACTTAACCAACCAGGTTTTATCAGTGATGTTACTTTGCCTCAACAGAGTTCACTCACCAGCGCGAGGGGTAATAAGATGCTGACGATCAGGAAGACAATAATCATGAGAGTACAGCAACAGAACCGCCCGATGCACGCCCCTCTGCCACCCTATTGGAAGATTAAAACCCGTCACTATGATAAAGTTGCGAGGCCAACCTTGGTCCACAATGCACCATGGTGTTCATAACGCCAGTGTCTCAGATCTCGTGGCCGACTATACAACAACAGTATCTCAGCGCCCTGCTCCGGGAATGGTTCCACATGAATGTCTCAATCAAAATACGCACTTCCCAGTAGTGGCTTGTGCAAAGGCCCCTTGGTCATAGGTGCTCTGTGACTTGTGATGGCCACCGGCAAACGGTGATGCTCCAGGATTCGTGGATTGGACATAATTAGCAACTTCCCGATGCCCTCCCGCACCATAGGAGTCGTAGCCGCCCTGGTCATACGCTTGATGAGGTTGTGCGTTGTCGTACGAGTTGAAGCCGGGAGCGTCAGTGTACGGCTGGTCATAGCGCCCATACTGTTCGGCATAAGGGTCCCTGTATGCCATCGCAGTTCAGCAGAGGTTGGATGGAACGTAGTAAAGACAGATCGAGTAGACGGATGAGTGTGCTGCGGCAAGTTGTAATGCCCTTTCCGCAGTACGCGCCACCCTAACTAAGTTGAGTCGCTCACACGCCTACTCCACAATATTCCTTAGGCAACAGTCCTTGAAACGAAATTCATTCCGTGCTGTACATGTACATGTATCAATTATAATAATGTCGACGCTATCACCCAAACCCGTTCGAGCCCTGCGGCATAAAGGGCACGCGGTTTCCACCCGAAGCTTTGCTGACACTGCCTGTACTTGTCATCGCAGTAGATATCACAGCCGGCGTGGGTCCAGAGAACGCCCGACCACGAGAAGAGTCGGGTATGAATCGACTGGTTTGCAAGGTCGAGGATGATTGAAGTGTGGCGTTTTGCGTTGGTACTCTCGACGGCGTCCGCAAGGCTGCGGAAAACGGTCGCTGAGGAGTCGGAGGCGGTCCCATGCTCTCGGGGTCATTTGAAATTCGCTGTGGTCCAAGGTTCTGTGACGTCGAGATCTCCATCCTTTGGTCAGGATGCGAATATACCTGTCCGGTTGCTGGTTTGAAGCGCTTTCCATGACTTGGTGGAGGAGGCGGAGCCATCATCTTGTGATTTGTATCGAGCATTCGTGGTTGTCGTAGGGACGCTGATTGTTGTTTATCTGTAGGTTGAGGTGGCCTTACTCGAGAATTGTCCTCTCCATGATATGCATATTGCCTAGAGAGCGGATAAGAGAGTTGCGCCGGAGAATGAGGAGAGCATACTCTGCAAACCGACTGCTACCAGGTCTGTCAACCATGTCTGCAAATTCTTGCCCGGACAACCCTTGTCGACTGAAACTAGGGTGTTCCCCAGGAGGGAGAGTAAGACGCAATGGACCCACCGGTGTTGGGATGGATCTCGGGCTTGAGTTTGTCTTGACGCTACTATTTTGGCTGGGCCGGTTTTCTTCGCGCTGACCTACGTGAGTGATAATAGTAACTTACCCTCGTACTTCGACCATGGGTCGCTTCCCGTTGTGGTTCAAGTGCGCAGACGGGTCTCGTGTTTGGTCCGTAACAAATCCCCTGCTGCGGTACAGATGGAGTTCTTTACGTAGGGCCTCGGCATCCCTAGAGGGGCGTTTTCATTGTGGGTAAGTCAATCGGGTAAAATACCAACTTTCTCAGCGACCTGCGCTCGTTTCGTAGTCGATCGCAAGTCGAAGAAAGCTGCAAGCACTGATTGCGATAGTGTCGCACGAGGGCAGCCAGTGAATCTTGCTGAAACTGCATTCGACAGAGAAGCCACGCGCCGAGATGTAAAGTTACCTGGTGCGACGTACCTTTACAGCGTTGGCGATGCCGTCGATTGCGTGAGGTAAGGCGCGAAACCAATCTGACATGGGTGGTTCGATCTAGTAGAGTACGAGGGTGAGGTATGAGAAAGGTGAGAAAGGGTGCATACATTGCGCTGGAGGGGCACGAGCTGTATGGCCTGATCGCCACATTTCGCGCAGCTCTGATTCGGGTCTAGTCGACGGTATCAGTACTCGATGTCTGCGTGAATAACAGCAACGGGGAGCTGACTGAGATGAGAGTTGCACAAGACATGGCCACATTCTGTGATCCAAAACGGCACGGGGGGAGGTCCTCGGTCGGGTGGCGAGAAAGGGATGTGACAGACCGCACAGCTGACGAAGTCCCAGAAATCAAAGTCCGGGTCTTGTCTGACTGCGGAGTGCGCGTTCGTCGCTGGGCCGGACATCGTCGGCGCAGAGGATGTCGGACAGAATGGAGACGCGACGCGACAGATCACGTGCCGATGATTCATGAGCGCTTTGAACAAGAGGTCGTTCAACATCAGCCACATCGTCCGTGTCGGCTGGTTCCCTCATCACCGTCGACCGCGCCGTCCAGCGATGGAAACTCCTCAACGTTTTCCCCCTACTGGACCCTCAAACCCCAGATTGTCTTCCCAGGGGCCAGACCCGGTGGCATCAGCCCATCTTGCTTGTCCAGGTCCTTCACAAAGACCTCCAGACACCCAGGACCAGCCGACGGCCCCGTCTTCTTACCCTCGCCCTCTTATTTCAACTTTCGATTGGGATATCAAGTCCATCATCGCAAACTCTCCCAATTTCTATCCCGTCCAGCGCGTACACTACACTTCGCCAAATGCCAGGGTTGAGGTCGTCATCCCCGAGGTTGAAAGGGACGGCAACCCTTTGATAATCGCTGGTTGGAACAGACATCCCAGGTGGCCAAAATCCTTGTTCAATCTTGACTGGTTAAAAAAGAATGGAGATCAAAGTGAGCTGTGTTCGTCTCTCGGAGCGTTCTCTCTGACTCCAGCACCCAAGACCCAACCGTCCGAAATGTACACAACTGGGCTGATTTCAAGATCACTATGGACGACTTCATAGAGAGACTGCACGAGAGCCCCACATATGCAAGCGCAGATGGTAAGCCTCGACATCTGTAGTCCTTGCGTGGCGAGTAAAAGACTCACGTCACCTCTAGAACAGGAACGACTCTACGGAAAGGATGGCGATTGTCCTACAGCATGGACGCAATGGCTTGTGCAATCGGGTGCTATACCTGAAGATCTTTTATTCCATGGCTCAAACGATTACCTCAAGTTCCTTCCTGACGAGGTTTGTTGCCAACCGACTTTTCCTTCTCACCGCCTCATCGTTTCAGGCCAAGGTTCAGACTCTTATGTGTTATATGGGCATAGGCGATACGTTCACACCGTTCCATAAAGACCTCTGTGCATCGTCTGGCCAAAATCTCATGTGTTTTTCAGAGCACTCTGGGTCGGCATTTTGGTTCATGACAAAGTCTTCAGCTGCTCCTCGGGTTGCCGCATATTTTCACCAACTAGGACAAGAAGTTGATCTGGAAACGCATGTAGTGACCCTCGAAGAACTCGCAAAGGCTCCTTTTGATGTGTATATCGCCGAACAGCAAGTGGGAGATCTAGTTCTCGTTCCTCCAAGAAGCTGTCATCAGGTGGTCAACAAGGGTGGAATTACGATCAAGACATCATGGTCACGGATGTCTCTCAATGGTTTGCAGACGGCGCTCTGGCATGAGCTCCCCATTTACCACAGGTAAGAGTTTTGGTGACATGGTAACCAAACGCATGTCCACTCATCGTGCGCAGAGTGTGCAGACAGGAAATATACAAAGTCAAATCCAACATATTCCATGCATTGCAACACTTCACCAGACTTGCGGAAGATTTGCCGGAACGTCGTAGCACCACATCTACGGAGAACCTGAAACAACTTGCCTGCCTTTTCGATGAGATCCTTGCTGGCGAATTCTCAGTTTCTCGCGACTCGATGCCACATGTTTCGCAATCAGAAATGTCTCACACGGACAATCTCCACTGCGACTTTTGCGGGGCTGATATATTTCAGAGTTTCTTTGAATGTGACTCATGTCTTCCTGCCTCTTCTTCTGGGGTCTCCGCGGGTATATTACCAGTCGGCGATGGCCTTGTCCTCTGCCCCTTGTGTTATGTGGAAGGAAGGACATGCCAATGTGGAGAGATGCAGCCAGTTCAGTGTCGACCCTTCAGCGACCTGCTGGGAATTAGGGACCGGGCGGTAAGGGCAATTCAATGCATTGACGACGACTACACCGATGCGTACGGTTACTTATCCGAGCAACCACTGTGAGTTGTGTCTATTATACGTGGGCTTATACTCATCCGAAGAAGTCGATTGCTTTCTGGACGAGATACGAATATATTCGAGGCTGCCTGTAAATTGTTTCAAAAACAACAAGTCGACAAAAAGGTGTGCCCCTTCCCCCCAGATAACAACACGTCGTTACTTGACACTCTGCAGACACCAAGAAGTTGTCGAGCGCGTCTGTCGCACCAGGTGCCTGCTTCCGCAGCCATATACTGCAAATCGTGCCATTTCTCTAAATGTTATACCCACCTGCTAGAGTTGGATTCCATCCATTCGGTGGATGCCGTATTACTTTCTGATCGCCATGATGGGGACGCGAATTGGCATCAATCTCACCGCAATACTTCGCAGCAGTTCCAAGAAGTACGGCAGCGGGTCATCGAGGACGAGGAAAGGGGATCTCGCCCCAATGCGTCGCACAGACTTATGTACCTGGCCAAGACTTTTGCGACTTGCAGGGCCATAGCACCTGAGGTGATCAAGCACGGTTGGTATGACCGATTCGTACAAACGACATCAATCCCAGTGAGTCATTACTTCCAATCCTCTTTTCTGTCGACTACATCATGCCCAGATTGCGAACAGTCCTGCCAAGGCGTTGGTTGGGTTGCCAGACGAAATTGACGGCAACGAGCAGTATGATCTCCATACCTCTGATGGTTCTCCTTCAAACAACTTGGCAAAACGAGCGGATAGGGTCAGGGATCCTCAAATATCCGATTCTCGTCGAACATCGACCTCTCCATTCGTCACAACTTCTACTGGAGGCATCAACGAAATCCAACCCCCTCTCCGGCCCAGCCCGCCAGTCATTTCTGGTTCCCACTCGCCTATCGTTAATCCAACGTCTCCCTCGCCCAAATTGGGTGCGATCCAAGTGCTTGGCACTCCCACCAGCGCCGGTATTCGGACTCAGTACAATACTTCGAAGCGTGGCTTCTTATCAGCTCCTTGCTCGCCTTCGAGTACGAGACCACATCCTACAGTGGTACCCCTTTCGTCGGCCGTTATAGATGTTCCAGACAATCTTAGCGATCTGACCGATCTCCCAACCGAAGTCGATTCTCCACCGCGCAGCTTGATTGTCGCCATCCCGATTTCGGAGACGTCAGACCAACAGCTTTCCGTGGAGCTCTCGCTTTCCCCAACATCGTCCCTGGTTGCTTCTTCAAACACCCAACTTGTGAATGGGTCGAAGTTGAGGTCAAAGCTCGTTTTTGATTGTGTCGAAGTCCCACAACCCAAGTGGCATAATAGGAAAATAGAAAATATTACATCGTCTCGACGAAAGCGAAAGCAAATTACTGGTCCCTTGTCGTCAGATGTTGCCGGACCCCCCGATTCCGATAACTTACCGTTAGCGGTGCAAGAGATATCCAAACAGCCATTGCCGAAAAGGAAAAGGAAAATGTCACAAGGTCCTGCTTCTCGGTGAGCCTGACCCCCTCACTGCGGCGAGAAGCAGAACCTTACGCCATACGACTTGAAAGGCCATCACCATCTTCCAAACGCGCTCGCTCCTCCTTCGATGTCCCAAATCCATCACCAAATAACTTTCTTGCCAACGCACTGAACCAGACATTCCAATCTAATAGTACTAATGCAGCTTCTCGTGTCTCTACTACACTCCTCTCTTTCGACGCAATCCCTCCTGTAGGCAATGCTATCGTCAGCCCTACCATGAAACCCCAATATAAGGACTTTGGTGTACAAAAGAACCTCAACTTCACTCGAAACACTACCACCAGCCAGCCATCCGAGGACCTATTCAGTTGTATCGTGAGATTGGAAGCAGAGAACCGTGATCTGCGGGCTCAAGCGGAGACATATAAGCGCGAATGCGAGGTAATCCGCGACAGCTTAAATGAAATTAATAAGCGGTATAACCCCTTGGGACCTCATCATCATCATCATCGTCATCATCAACCACCACCACCATCAACACCACCACCACCACTACCACCGGGTGACCCGCCCAACCTCACCTCCACCCCCCCGGAATTCTCCACCCATCCCAGATGGCGGACGCGAAGCACCATGTCTGACGGCCGACTTCAAGATATGGACGTCCAGGAGCCAGACCATCCTCCTATTGAGACCCTCCCTCTACTCACACCATCTTCTTCCGAGAGTGTTTCCGCATCCACTCGTTGGCGAACACCAGTGGTGTCGCCCAGCCCCAGGATGAGGAGGACTAGCGGAGAGCCTCAGAGTCGAAGACGCGGTCCTGCCGAATCAGCGAACGGAAGGAGGCGAAGGGACAAGCTGCGAGGACCACCCTGTTCTGATCGCAATGAAAAACTGATCGCAAGCCCAACCCCGCTAAACTCCTCTGCGACTGCCGAAGCTGGGGTTTCCGGCACCTCCCCAACGATCGATGCAGCAGTTACACAGGACGATGACGAAGTTCATGACGAGGGTGGGTAGTATATTGAGTTTTTCGCTCGAGAGAATCACAAAGTAATTGCGGTACAACCTTCTCGCCCGTCCATCGTTTCGGACCATGTACAACTACCAAATTCTTCTGTTGTTCCACTTACCTTGCTGTCACCTTGCTCTCCTGGTTGATGTTGTCACTACTTCAAAGTCTAGAAATATCACGCATAACTGATTTCTTGAACACATTTTGCTACTAACTTTGCAAAGCACTAATCAGATCATAAAAAGGGGTTCTTCGGGGTTCCGTGATAGCAAAAATCTTGACAGTCTGAAAATGTCAGCATTACCATGTCCTGGTAAAAAAACCATATGACCAAGTGAAGCGGATATTAAGGTGCAACTAATGAAGGGTATATCAACATTCGATGGTGAAGAAATGACCGGCGACGTGTGACGATGTACGTTCATGATAACTGACAAGAACGACAGAGTAAGGGCAGAGTTGTGTCGGGGGTGGGTCTTCAGCCACATCGACATGTGATGATTCTCCAGAAACTTGATTTGGGTTCCTGGGCATCGCCGTTTTGGTCATGATACCCGTCTCCTTGTGATACACCAACTTCATTTCCTCGTGCACGAACATTACTGATCGCCGGTGGTGCAGCACCAACAGTCGACACCATGGGAGAGGCACGACCGTACGGCTGGTTGGAGTATGCTTCGTCATTTCCATAATCCACGCCAGGAGTGGCACTCGCATATGGGTGTTGCGGAAGACCGGTGTAACTCGCTCGGTTCTGAGGTGTTGATATGGGAACGTTGACCTGAGCAGCCGCTGACATGGGTGTGGTCTGGCCAGGGGTGGCGCCACCAGCGCCAGGCGTAAGCGCATTTGGGACCCTGCGCTGCTTAGACCCATGGCGAACGAGTGCAGGGGATGGAGGAATAACCTGTGGGTTGCCTTGGGAGGTCCTTCTCCACTCGGCGTCACGTTGTCTTTCTAAATCCCGTCTACGATCCTGAGGCTGAGCAGCTGGCACATTCTGGACTTGAGCAAGGACTGGTTGTTGACCCTACACGCCGTCATATCATGAGTTCATAGCCGATTGATCGTATATAGAACGGCGCACCATCGAGGCTTCCCAACCTTTCCCACCTGGCAGTTGGATGAGCTGAGAAGGAAGAGAGGTACACCTATACACACCGTTCAACAAATTCCAATCGAAGACACCATCATCAACATCGTTGTTGTTTTTCATGACCTTGGCAAACAACTCTCGCAAGAAATCGTAGTCGGGAGTTTCTTCGAAACCAAGTTTACGGACATAATTCAGATAGATGCCAAATTCTTCTGATGAACTGGTCAGATGAAAGTTGGCCGCCAAGTTCAATAGCCAACCTGGGTAGCCTTCACAGAGTTCTCTAATTTGCGTTGTTTGCTTCTTTTCTCCGATCTTCTCGTACTTCTGCTTGTTTGTTGCGGCTTTCAGACCTTGCCAAGGCAAGCTGCCACGGAGGAAATACATGAAGACATGGCCAAGAGATTCCAGGTCATCCCTTCGCGATTGTTCTGCAGAGTAAAAGTCTCAGCAATGAGGCGGCGCATTGACCATCAGTTCCGACGTACCCCGTCCTAAGTGCGTATTGATGCTCATATATCGCGCAGTTCCGCTAAGACTCTTCCGTTCACGGTAAGGAATGTGCTGTTTCGTCTTCGGGTCGCGGTATTGCTTAGCCATGCCGAAATCAACAACGTGGATGACTGCAGTAAACCTTGTTAAGGATTCGGGTCTTCCGCGAGTTAACAACGCAACCTACCATTCGCAGCCTTGGTTCCGGGGCGGCCGATGAGGAAGTTGTCCGGTTTGATATCACGGTATATGAGATTTTTCTCGTGTATGGTTTGCACTCTAGAGATCTAAAGGATGACGGTAAGACATGCCTATTGTTCTGGTCTGAGGTGTCACACCATCTGTCTTGCGGCCATGCAAACAGTCTTGGTGGAGAACTTGCGTCCGCACATGTCGAAAAGGTCTTCCAAGCTGGGGCCGAGGAGGTCGATGACCAAAATGTTGTGTAGACCCTCTTGTCCAAAGTGATAGATCTGAGGTATCCCGGCTAGAAACGACGTTGGTTGACGGTGGATGCTGGGTAATAAAGAGACGCACGGCAGCCGGCGAGGATGCGATACGAGCGACATTCATCACGCAGTTGGGGGGCTTCGGCCTTGCGAGGTTCCTATGGGAAAATATGAGAAAGCGGACGAGGGGGGAGATGCTGCGGACGCACAAACTTGATGGCGACGGTGGTTGAGTTGAGGAGGTTGGTGCCTGGGATGGACGGTCAAGGACGATGGGGTGGAGGATGGGCGGAGTACCTTCGAAGATGACACCGAAGGAGCCTTCGCCGATTTTCTTGCCAACGCGGTAGTGGACGCCGACGACGTTGTTGGTACCGGAGGGATGGGAAGTCATTATTGGAGGTATGTACTGGTAGAAGGAAGAGGGAGGAAGAACGTTGGACAAGCTCAAGCTCAAGCTCGCACTAGCGAGGCTGAATTGGCCTGCGCGGTGAAGAATGGAAATCACACAGCTCGACGATTTCGGTCAAAACCGAGCGAGATCAACGAAAACATCATGACCAACTAATTTAACAAAAAAAAACCTCCGCAACATCCCCGCCCTCACCTTCTTCCGCCCCAAATCCATCTCCGAACCTGCCCCATGACTCCCATCTGGCACCCGACCCAACGCCTTCCCTGCAACATATCGTAATCAGCCCATCGTGGCCGCAGCAGTCCACCAGTACAGCGCCAGCACTCCCGGAAACGTCGCAATGTTCCTGGTCCCTTTCCGGTCATCGCCACGGTAGCACGAGAAACAGCTCAGGAAAATCGTGTTTTTCATCCGCTTCCGGATCCACGCGTTGTATCTCTCCGCTGCCTCGTTCCTCACCTTTGACGCCTTGAATTCGCCAGTGATAACGGATTTGATCAGTTTCAAAATATAATCTATCTACACGTGCGTGCCGCGTGGCTCGATATCAATACAATCGCTGCCTTGAAAGGCAGTCACCACCTACCTGCAGTTCAATCGTGAAAAGTAGGGATGTGTGTCCTGATGCAGAATTTGGACCTAGCTCCTTGTCGATACCTCTCCTAACGTTTTTTCGATACCGTCTAACTTGCCCACAATCGTAAATGCATTGGGAAAACTCGCGTCTGCACCACCTTCGGACTGAAAATACTTGTCGAGCCTAAGCCCATTCAGTCCTCGAAAAGCAACATCCCTATCCACCTGTCGGACCCCATCTAAAGTGAGCAGTGGTGATTCGCGTCATATCGAATGCTTGCCAAATAAAACCCCGTTCCAAAGATAATTATGTCCAGCGGTATCTTTTCGTCAGTGGGGAGTAGCACACCATCCTCCACAATTTCTTGGACTGTGTCCCATTTGAGCTGGACATTGAACCTATGCAGAGCAGCGAGGTAACCTGGGTCCACGATAATCCTTTTACAACCCGGAGCTGTAAGCTTCGTAAAGGGCCCATAGAAACGGTAAAAATCACCAGGACATACGATAGTCGGGGACGATCCTGTCAACGTCCTCCGCCGGTGCGGTGTCTTTCAAATACTTAACCGCGAGCTGCGATGTTGTGAATAACGGAGTAAAAATGGAACTGGATGCAACGATTGCCATCTGCATAATCTTGCCAAATGGGAGATCATTCTTGTAAATGAACCAAGCGAGGTCAGACTGGAAAGTTTGGCTCCCATCAGTGGTTATACTCCCGATACTGCTACACAGGACGTACAGTAATCATAATCAATGCGCGATACGCTTGCATGAGGAAAGGGATGCGACCAAACACCCACTTGATCCACTCAGGATACCTGTATTGCCCCTAAGTATTCTGATGGTCAGGCTCGGCACGCAGCGAAGGCGCGCCGCAGAACCCACTCGTTTCACAAACCACTGTGAAGATCGGCAGAAGTTGATCACTTCCGTTGTTCTCTCGTCAGAGATGATGGGCAGGAATTGCGCCCTGCATGCCACGCCGTGAGCGCACGTCACAAAGGGTCCCAGCCAGTAGGGCAAAGCGCCATACAGAGCACCCATTGTCAATAACGCCGACACGCTTATTTTTCCAATCGACATCGTGCCTCCAGTGGAAGGAATGTCAAAGAGGACCTCTGAAGTTCTCAACACCTTTGATATTCTTTGGGAATAAGGGTGACGTAACCCCCCACCGCAAAGATGACAATCTCGGCCTCAGCATGTGTAGTCCACCCTAAGACCGTGTCTACAAGCATCAACTTGTGCACATTCGCATCCTCGTCCCATTCAACGAGGTTGACTTGCGTACTGAATATCGCGTGGGAAGAGATGTTGTGCTTGTGAAACACGTACTCCCAATACCCTTGGATCTCCGGTTGGGAGATGCTAATAATTTTCCCAATACGGATTTAGCTCCGTGGAAAGAGAGTACCAGTGCCCAGGGACATTAGAGCCGCGTCCCTACTCGCTCCTGTCGGAGGTTATTCCCCGTGATGGTCTAGTTGATACGCACAGGATACGTGTTGTCCTACAAGAGCCGGGGTCGCGGAGCGGATTGGACCACCATCGCGCGTCAACATGTTTGCCAGAGTCAGTGGGTCATGCAGGGAATGTAACTTACCCGCCACGTTCCACCGACATCTGGCGCCTTCTCGTAAACCTGTATAGCATGTGTGTGAGCCAACAAATAGCGTCATGGGCGCGGAGTGCGATATCTACGCAGAGTGCAGCGCCACATGATGCACGCTGGCTGAACATGACGTACCACGAAATTGGTGAAATGAAGCTTGGCCTTGAGGTTTATTGCCATAGTAATTCCGGCAATGCTAAGTCAGAATGTAAGCCCGGGGGCGCACCATTGTAACACGAAACAAGTCGACGAACCCGGCTCCCACAATGACAATTCGAGGAGAATTGCTACAAAGTTGTGCATCCTGTGCGGGATGGGCCGTGCTGGTGGACGTTTACCAGCAGAAAGGAACATGGATGGTTTCCGTGTGAAGAAAGGCTTGTGCACACTGGTATATAGTTAGCATGGAGCCGTGGCGTGTATTGCACCCACCATTCTATCCACCGAAGATATATATATATATGTATATGCGGTAAGTTGTAGTTCATGAATTGGTTGTGCAAAGCCGGACCGAGGCTGCGACCTGGCCTATCGATCGGACTGGACGGCCAGGCTTCAGCAATAGCCCCTTGCGGTAGGGACTGTGTCAGAGGAGTCGGACTCGCCGAGGGTCGGTTCTAAGTGAACAATTCCCCCGCCCAAGCTCAGGCTGCTCTCCACTTGTCACATTGAGTAAAATGGGCCGACTACGTCGTAATCACACTTAGGTACGAGGAATGGAAGGGTGCACCTCGTTGGCTCTTCGTAGAGACAGAGATAAAGATAAACGAGGGAAGGAATGTGCTTCGACCGCGAGCCGACCTTATGTAAACGGAATGCCGTGGACACAAACTACCGGACCATCATTCAAAGGAAGACAAGGAATGTGCGCAAAATACATGTGGCGTAGGATGCCATGAAGGGGGGTAACACTAGGCGACAACTAGAAAAGTTCACGTATATACAATCCAGCTCAGGGAATGACAGCGGAGATCATGAAGATCCAACGTACGGTCCGTTGAAAGGATGTTCTGGACGTGCTCAGACCAATCAGCTCCACCACCAAAGCCCTCAGCGAAACTCGAAGCAGGAGCTCGAACGTTCAGGAACGTGACTCAGCGATAACTGCTGGTACCTGAGATGTGTGCGTGAATCGCTCAGTTGATGCACGACCGCGAGTGAGATACCACGCACGGTTCGGAATTTTGGTGGAAATAGAAGCCACTCATAGTAGCAGCCGGCGGTGGAGAACGGGGGCCAATAGAAGATCCACGTCCTCCTCGCCGGACGCTAGAGTCTCGACGACGACGACCAATGGGAATAGATTCCAGCTTACCAGGGGAAGGCGACGTCAGCAAATCGCCTTCTCCGTACTCCTCTGCACAGAGGGGAAATGGCTGAGTGACGGAGCGTATATTGGTTCCTGGAGATGGTGGATTGAAGTCCACACAAACATAGTAGAAACCTGTCAGAGAGGATGTGAACGTGTGGTGGATGCGATGGGTGCGAGGGATCGTTCCTGAGATAGAACGCGGACGTACCAGCAAAGCTTGCACCATTGATATCTTGTACTCTATGGTCGGGGACGAGGAATCTTTCTTTCCACCTCATGAAGACGGCACCCCGGTCGCGATCAGGCATGGTTAAATGAGGTCTCCTGAGCTCGTTCTTGACGTGCCGGAAAGCTGGGAAACGCTGCCAATGCACCATGTCTTCCTGTTCGTTTGCTCCCCACTTTTGGGTCAGAAAGCCGTAGCGGCTGCCGATTATCTCTGCATCAAAGTAAGTTGTTAACTCGGGCCAATCATCGGTGAGTCCGCGTATACGGAGGTACCCGCAGAGGAAGGAGGAAGAGAAGTCGACGTCCTTGAGTCCATGAGTGCGTGATAGGTGGGTGACACATGCAGAACGTACGACAATGGTAACATTAACGTCGTAGCTGTTCCTACCACTCTTCTGTGTTCCCTGAAAGGTCGCTCCTGGATACAAGCAATGGTGGCGTTGGGCGCGGACACGCAGGCGGGTAATGTCGGTGGCAGGGTCCGGGACGGGGGTGGGTACGGATGGCCTTTGCAGACGGCCACGAGGGAGGGTATCCGGGGAAGAGCGCTGGTGAGGAGGGGATGATTTGGAGGGGGTTGCTGTGGTGTGGATGGAGAGGGAGGGCTGTGATGGCGGTGCGGAGGCGGGTGGACAGAGGGGAGGGCCGGGGAGAGACTGCGGGACATCCATGTCGATGTCATCCTCGAAGACGGCGTCTGGCTGCGGGTAGATAGAGTCGGACTTTTTCACTGGCATGATTGAAAAACGACACGAGCGATGGCCAGGTCTGTGCGGTAACTTCCCCGGTTTCCTTATTACGTACTCGAGCAGTCACGTGTACGTCCCCGCTATGTGCAGCACACAGACACAGAGGTGTATACGCGTCGCTCCCCGCATTCGTGGCGCAGAGAGCCAGGTGTGAAGTGCACTTTCTGGGGCGCTCGGATGCATATAAATCAGCAGTCCTCCCCTGCAAATCTGCACCCTCTCTGACCGCGATACAAAGTAGGTGTTACCGTGCCACTCCTTTTAATCTAACAAAGTATGAGTTTGCAGTGCCGTGTCCGTCTAGGGTACCTGGCGCTACCGCACCCGGCTGGGTAATCCCTCGTCCGAGTCCTGGCGACGCTGCAATGTTTCAAAACACCAGGCGCAATTCTTTGCCACTCCTCCGCGCAGCCAGACTCAAGTGGGGGTCCGAGGAACACAAGGAACTAATGGTCTGTTACATCCCTTCGTAAATTCCATGCAGTCCTGACTTGCAGGGCACCAGACGACCATTCGAGCACTTCATCATCAATATTTGCACCCATTTAAATATGTAGAAGAACAATCACCAGACCGTGTGGATCAGCTCATTGCAAAAGTATGTGCGCACGTCGAGGATTACGTAATTACAAACTGATTACTTGCTTTGCCCCAGGCCCAACTCACCCTGCCATGGTTGAACAAGTATGAGGATGCCTGGGTGGCACGAATCTATCTGAAAAGATATATTGACGGAAGAAGGCCTCACTTCATGTGTACTAGATCTGCTCGTCAGAAGCAATCGAGGATGCAGAAGCTGCAGGCTTCCCACAAAGTGGTCAGTTCTTACATATCCAAGCTGTGCTAATTTGGTTCTGATTCTGGCATTATCTACTACAGTCTGAGCCTACCAGGAATCTTGAAGATCCTGGTAGTATACTGGTAAGTTCAGCTTTCTTGAAGACAGTAGAACATCTCAATTGGACACAGAGGGAGCATGATTCTACTGTGAGAGAGTTTCTGAGTTCTTTGACACCCAGCCTTGAGCATCATCTTGATGCTTTTGTTGAGCTGGGCATCAAAGATCAGGCAACCTTTCAAGCCTTTGTGTCTTGGCCTGAGATAGTTCAGGTACAATTTTTGGATGAAGGTCATGGGGTGTTGCAGCTCACAAGGCTTGAAAAAAAGGCCTTATTGGTAGGCTGTGGGCTGCTCACACAAAGGGCATTGCAGGAAACTCTTGTATACATAGTGAAGTCAGGGTGCTCTCATCCATACATATGATATGTCATAAGCATAACAACCTCTTTCCATCCAGCCTTTGATAATGTCATCATACTACATTTACCTACTTTCCTTACATTCAAAAAGGCTACCAACTTGTGTTCATTCATGCTTACTGAATATGATCACAACAAGGAGATGATGGACTATTGCAGTTGGAAGAAAGTGGGTAAAAAGAGCTGGATGATGAATGAAAGGGAGGGACTGTATGAATGACACAAGACTATGGGATCATGGTCGTATGGAGCATATGTAAAGATGCGTTACTGTATTCAGAGCTCGTCTTCCTCTTCGGGGAGAGGGACACTCTCAGCCTAGTATTTTAAGTCAGTCAAATATAACCAACCAAAGAATGAAGATGAATCACCTGCTTCAATTCAGCTTCGTATTGCTGAATCAGGGTGGCATCCAGAGCAACTTCAGCAGGAGCAAGGGCTGGTGCCGCAACGAATTCAAGTGCAGGATTTCTATTATACGTTAAGTTGAATTTTACTTCATGTAGACCAGCGACACCTAGGCTTACCCGACCAATTTTCTTGCCAACCACAGGAAAGGCTTCTCAAAGTTATAGTTCGACTTCGCAGAGATTTCAAAATACTGGAGGTTCTTTTTGCGATGGAAGGTGACAGCACCTGTCTTGACTTTACGTTCCTGCAATATTACCAATGTTAGTCTGATCTTGGAAGCATAGTAGTGTCTATCGACTCGCCTTGACATCAACTTTGTTTCCGCAAAGAACGATTGGAATGTTCTCGCAGACACGCTCGAGGTCACGGTGCCAGTTAGGCACATTCTTGTATGTGATTCTCGAGGTAACGTCGAACATGATGATGCCACATTGGCCTTGTATGTAATAACCATCGCGGAGACCACCGAACTTCTCCTGACCTGCAGTATCCCAGACGTTGAAACAGATAGTGCCGAAGTTGGTCGAGAATGTCAAGGGGTGAACTTCGACACCGAGAGTGGCTACGAACTGCGTCAGGATTGTGGATGTCACGAATGTCACGAATAGAAGCGCACCAATGTATTTCTTCTCGAATTCGCCAGTCAAGTGGCGCTGTGTTGGCGTGAGGATCAGCACGCGATCGGGTTCAAAGGTTGCCGTTGTGGCATGGCTTTACCTTGACAAAAGTAGTTTTTCCGGTACCACCGTCACCAACTAAGGTGTTTTGAGGCGGTACATGGAGATTGTGGGAGGGTATGCATTGTTGGAATGCGACGAGAAGTGAAAGAGACGGGGTATCGATCAGCCACGGAGAAAATCAGTACTCGAATAAACCATGACGCGGAAAGTGGGTATGTTGACTCGTACCGAGAACAAGCTTGAAGGTGGGGATTTCAGTCATTTTGTGAAATTATAGTATTCTATGTGGACAAGAGAGGGGGAGAGACAAACGGACTCAACGAGGTCAAGAGCAGAAATCAAGACGCTGAGATAAGGTTTTCCGTGCCACTGTGGGCTGTTGCCAGATTTGGCCTTGTCGTTGAGTTGAAGCCTAGCTAGTACCAGGCACAGCGACGACCTCCTCGAGTTCAGAGAGGCTCCCGTAGATGAATCGATACTCGGTGCATACTATGCAGGACACCCAGAATCCGGGACTCTCCCAAATCCTGATCCAATCAACGCTTCAACTGCACATCGTAGCTTTTCACGACCTAGTAAGGTGCTGCACGGTATGGTAGTGGTTGATTCGCACTTGCAAACATGTTTATTGGCGGCTCCATTGCTAGGCCACTCATGGCTGAGCGGAGACGCACTCGTATTTGCGAACCGCACATGCTGAATATGTCTACGGTCGGTTCTATCTTTCGATCCATCTACTTGGTGGGACTACTTCCTCATTTTGCTCTGCTGGTGAGTACTTGCCCAAAGTGATTTTGATTGGCTGAGTGTCTCCGCAAGTCGCAATATTGGTCATCTCGGACAAGTGATCTCATGATTCGGCGTTTCGGGATGATCATTCCCCCCACAATCCTTCGGTCATCCAACTGCTCGTCCAGAAATAGTATGCCACTGGGAAGACCACACTGTACTTACTCATCAACTTGCTGCCTGCTGGCCAGGACGCTTGTGTTCTTACCACATTAATCATTGCGTCCTCTCTCCTCCATTCTGACCATGTCCTCGTCCGCTGCTGCGCTTAAAGATCCACCGCCAAAAGTCGCACCGGGTGCGTCCTGGAAGGAGCGGGAACAACAAGTTGTCCCGAAAAATCGGCTCGGAATTGTATTTTTTGGTCTCATGTGTTCCACCTTTCTCGCCGCACTCGATCAGGTATCTTTTTATCGATCTCGCTTTTACCTGGCCTGACATGGCCTACAGACCATTGTAGCCACCGCTTTACCTACTATCGTAGCTGAACTAGGGGGAGGCAACAATTACAGTTGGGTCGGGAGGTAAACTCGACGCTCGTGTCACCGACACGTAACAAGCGTGACCTGACCATCAAGTACCTCAGCGCCTACATGCTAGCCTCAGCATCCTTAGGACCGCTTTACGGAAAATTCTCTAACATTCTAGGTCTATATCCTATTCGCTCTCACCGACCTCACCTTACTCACGGAATTCATAGGTCGAAAGCCAATGTTATACGGATGTATCGTCATATTTTTGGTCCGTAATTTACTTGAGCGAATAACCTTTGAACATAACGCTGTATTTAGGTTGGATCAGCGTTATGTGGTGCCGCCCAGAGCATGACATGGCTCATAGTCTGCCGTGCCGTACAAGGAATAGGCGGTGGTGGCATTATCCAGTTGGTTCAAATCACCATAACAGACATTGTGTCCCTCAAGGAGTAAGTTCTGTGCTCTTTTTTACACTCTGGTCCCTTAGGTTCGTTAGCCGAGGGAAGTATGGAGGAGCCATTGGTGCCACCTGGGGTATTGCCAGGTAAGCGACGTGTCTTACGGTCAACAGAACGGTACTCAATTCCCACAGTGTTGTGGGGCCACTCCTCGGCGGAGTAAGTCCGCTTCGGCCCATCCACCGTTTGTGGATTAATATCATGTTTAGGCATTAACCGATCATGTTTCGTGGAGATGGTATGTTATCTGATTTGCTGGTGGGGCCATCTCCTTACTTGGCTCACAGGTGTTTCTGGATTAACCTGTCAGTGACTCTTCCCTCGTCGATGGACTTCGTTTAACCTCTGCGATAGGCCGTCTGGTGGTATAGCAGGCGCTCTCCTATTCTTTTTCTTAAACCTCAACCCACATCAAGGAAGATCGTTCCGCGACCATGTCAAAGAATTTGATTTCGTCGGACTGGCTACCGCCGTCTCCGGCGTAGTCTGCCTTTTGCTAGGGTTCAACTCGGGTGAAACCACGTGTATGCAAGAACTGTTGCAAAGTGACCCACCAAAAGACTGACTGCTAACTAGGGAAAAGCGCGGAAACTATTTCTCTCCTCGTTATCGGAGGCATTTTGCTCATGGGTTGCGCAATCAATGAGATACACACCAAGCGATCTGCAATTATCGCACCACGACTGTTCAAGGTTTGTGTGCTCTTTTTTCTTTCTGCAGGCCCTTGACGTTTTTAGTAGACACGTACGACCGGCCTGATCCTAATTTGTACGTTTTTGCATGCCGTTGTCTTCTTTACGGGTATGTCCACCGGTACTCGATCATCCTGATCCATTGTTTACTTCTTTTAAAACAGGATCATAGTACGTTTCTCGTTTTACGGGCTAACCTATACTGAATATTCTTCAGCTATCTGCCCATGTATTACCAAGGTATGTTTAATCCGCTTCTTGCCATGCCGGTAGCTGACAGCCCGCATAGTCCTTGGTGCATCTGCCACTACCTCCGGCGTCAAGTTAGTCAATTACCTGGATACACATGGAGTTTCTCACCTTTATTGCAATAGGATGCTTCCCTATTCCCTTAGTAGTTCTTTGCAATCGGCACTATCGGGTATGCTTGTTGCACGAACCGGGTCGTACCGTCCGGTCATGTGGGGCGCCTGGTTTGTGATGACCATTGGATGGGGCCTCATGATCACGTTGGACAGTACATCCAGCATGTGAGTACAGCTATCTTTGGCTTACATCACTACCTGGGCCTCAATCTTGCAGTGCTACCCAGGAAATATACCCTCTTATTGCAGCCCTTGGGATTGGTTGCCTGTTCCAGGTATGTCAGATGTCTCCCACTTCGTGGTCGTGGTAAGCTAAAATCGACATCGATAGGTGCCACTGATTGGACTCCAAGCCGCCATGCCTGTGAAAGATGCGGCTACGAGCACAGGGGCATATATCTTCTTGCGGTACGTGATGATATTCGCATCTCGGAGATCTTGGATTCACATATCCTCCAGTACGTTGGGTGGTACGATTGGTATCACACTCGGAGAAGCCATCATCTCTAGCACCCTCCAACAAAGACTCGAAGGCATCGCGGGTCTTACTATCAACACTTCTGCCGCTTCAATCAACAATAGCATCAGGCAAATAGCATCGATTCCTGTATGTGGCCTTCATTGACTGCAATATTCTCTGACCTCGGATTCTACTTTATCGTAGGATGCCATCTTAAGAGCGGAAGTAATGCATGCTTATGCTCGTTCTATCAGTACAATCTGGCTTGTAAACACACCATTGTCAGCTCTTGGCCTTATCCTCATTGTCTTCATCCGTGTATATTCACTGCACCGGACGGTCATCCGCGAGGGTACAGAGAAGACCGGTGATACCGAAAAAGGTGAGGCAGCGAAAAAAGCCGGTGGTGAAGCAGGGCCCACCGAGGTTGAAGAAGCAGCTACCAGAGACGATGCTACGGAACAAACATTGTCCAGTCTCGGGAGGGGGGGAGGGGGACTGCATGAGGAAGATGGGCACAAAAGTCATCACGTCAACAAAGACTCCGAGTAGATTTAACCTAGCTTGGACTAGCTATGGTTGATTGAAGCATCGCTCCTGTGCTCCTACTTGATCAGGTCGTATATATGTATATTACCAACATGAATACATGTTGGTTTTGGATGGATGCAATGGGGGCGTGACAGTCAAGCATCGAGGTGTTATATTTATGAAATGCAGTTGCTCTCGGTGACCTAAGGCACTCGTGATAGGAAAAGAGTCGGGAAAAATTTGCTTAATATCATTGATGGAAATGCCCTCCTTGACAATTTCATGCGATCGTTAAGCGTAAATCAACACAATTACTACAGTCATTGAGGAGCACGAACAACCTCAGGTTTCAGGGGCAGGACCAAAAGGGGGAAGGTGAGTTCGGGGGAAATTTGGTCACGTGATCTTGTGTCGACAGAATGGTCAAAGTTTCCACCTTGCGGAAATACCGAGTGATGGTTGAATTTACAGAGCCCGGAGG
>QFEL01010917.1:0-11631 GCA_003316195.1 Neoboletus brunneissimus
CTCAATTCGCCTCGGCATTCGCCAGAGAACTCAGGAAACTCCTCAACTACGACCTCGCCCTCTCCACCACCTATCACCCCCAAACTGATGGGGAAACTGAACGTGTCAACCAAGAGGTCGAGACCTACCTCCGGATCTTTTGTGGAGCCCACCCCACAACCTGGGCTGACTTGATTGCCAATGCTGAATTCGCCCACAACCACTGCCCCCATTCCGTCACCAACCAATCTCCGTTCTTTCTTATGATGGGCTATGAACCCCGTGCCCTACCATCGGTCATTTCTGAAACCGCCCTACCCGCAGTTGCCTCCCACATCAGAAACTTGACAGCTGCCTGTGACGAGGCCTTAGCAGCCCATGAACTCACACGCCAAGTAATGACGTCACGCAACCAGAGGAAGTTTAAACCTTTCAAGAAGGGAGATAAAGTTTGGCTTGAAGCCTGCAATTTGAAACGATCGGTCGTCAACCCCAAATTTGCACCTAAACGGGAAGGACCCTTTGTCATCACCGAAATCCTCTCCCCCCTCGTCTACCGCCTCCGCATTCCCTCTACCTGGAAGATACATCCCGTCTTCCATGCCTCCCTATTGACCCCGTACAAGGAGAACTCCGTACACGGCCCCAACTTCCCCGCTCCACTACCGGACCTTGTAGATGGCGAAGAGGAATACGAAATTGAGAAGATTCTAAAGCACCGAGGCTCCGCCCGCTCCTGCTCATATTTGATACGTTGGAAAGGGTATACCACGGAAGAAGACTCCTGAGTCCCTGAGCGCGACCTTAAACATTCGAAGGCCGCCCTCCTTGACTATAAGAAACGACACCCGAGACACTTCCCCCTCCTCAATTCCTCCTCTCGTACTTGAATCCACCACACACCGACCAACCGCTATGCCCTGCTCTGACGTCCCCTCCGATGACTACTACCCCGCCACCATCCCGGTCTCCGTCACCACCTCTTCTGTCTCCTCGGTCACTCCGACAACTATTGCCTCGCCTACTCCTTCTTCTACTCTTTACGATCCTATACCCTTTGTCGAGGACATATCCATGCCTTCGTCCCGCGTCGCTTCTCCTGGCTGGGGCTCTCCTTCTCCTCCCCCTCACCACCCCCCTCCTGCTCCTCTTGCAGGCCCTGCTACTCCCACGACAGTCCTCTCAGTAGATCTCCCCATCTTCGCCCATCGCCTCCGGGATGACCTCCCTGATGGGGAGGCACTCCAACAGTTACGTATCCTCCTTCGCGACTCTCGTCTTATGGTCTCCGTCTCTTCCCACCTCGATCTCTGTTCCCCCCTCTGGGCCCTATATAAAGCCTACCTACAGTACTCCCATCTCCACCTCCTCACCGCATGCCCCAATTCCTCTGCCAGTGCCCACGTCGCCATCCTTGAGTTATGAATCGACCAGATCACCGAAGAACTTGAGGGGAACCTTGTCATGGCCATGTACCAGCTTGGCATGTTGGAATTCCTGAAAGAGATCAAACGATACGACACCGAGCTTTCTACTTTTTCCACCCTTGCCCCTGACATCCCCTCTGCTTCCTCCTCCCCGCTAAACGATGATGAAATCCACTTCATGGAATGAGTGGAAGCCCACTGGACAGGACACGAAGGATGTGCAGCCCTTCCCCCTTCTCACCCTCGGTATGCCGAGACCTGCTATGAATGTCATCGCCTGGGTCACATGAGGGCCGACTGCCAGTACTATCAATGCCCACACTGCCTTCATTGGGCCCCAGGTCACTATGGCTCCCGCTGCCAACTTTACCGATGTATCAACCCCTCTCGAACGTCTTCGACAGCGTCTTCATCCTCGCATCGTACCCACTCATCCTCGTCTTCTGCTGCCGCCCCACCTCGTCCAGTACCACCACCTCGTCCCTCCTCCTCTCGCCCTCATCGTTGGCCCACCCCAGTGCCCCCTCGCCATTCCCTGCCCTCGCCCCCTCGCCCCCCTACCCCGGAATATGACAACAATGATGACGTCTACGACGACATCGCTTGGGGCAACATCACAGGCTCCCCCTACGGCGGGTCGGCCGACCTTTACTGAGGTTTCTTCGCCAGTGGCTCGAAGGGTAAACCGGGGGTAATGTTACGATTCATTCCTACAGTCCACCTTTTCCTCCCTCTATCACACCCACCCCCACTTTACCTATACTTCTTACGTCTCCCGCTTCCATTGATCATGGTCAGTCACGGCCCCTTTTCATTTAAACCTTAAACCACACAGCCTAGCCTGGGTTCTTTTCGAACCTTTCCCCTCCACCCCGGGCAGCGCCCCCTTTCATCTCCATTCTTCATTTCTGGCTATTGCCCCTGTTCCATTCCATTCTGTGCCCTTGCTGTAGTACCCCTGCTCGGACACTATGCGCATCCCCTCTACCCTGTACTTACCTTTCCTGACTCGGTCTGTGCGCAGTAGGGTACATTACTTAAACGGCTAGCTAGCGCACTTGTACCCTAGCTTAGCTTCCTGAATATACTTCTAACAAGCTCACCTCTGCGCAACTCGCTTTCGCCTGTCACTGGACCGGCTAAGCCTTTCGCATCCTGTGTCCTCGACAACAAGGCTTCAGACCTGAGTCGACTAGGGCCTCGGGCCTTCGACCCTCGCCCTCACCTGTGTCCCAGCCCATAGGCACCCCTCACTTCCCCCTACGTCTTTGACTTGAGCTTCTACCTTCAGGTCTACGGTCGTCCACCCCTGGTCGAACCGTAACACGGTCGCCCACCTCTAGGTTGAACCATAACAAAAGCTAAGCTCTTCCAAATGTGGTTACTATCATCATAAACCGCCCACCATTTCCCACTCCCCTGACAACTACAGGTGGCACGCCACCTACTCAGACTCCCCATACAACACTGAAGAAAACCCTCCCTCGAGGGAAGAATCGGAACAGTCCACCGACCTCGATATCCCCATCCCTAACAAAGAACAGGAGCACTCCAGCCTTCTCCTAAGCCACCAGCTTTCTGCTCAACTCTCCCTCCCTCAGGAACCTACACCACCCTCTCCCACCCCGATTGCCACCCAACCCGTCTTTCCTCTCCCAACCCCCTCCTCTTCCATCTCACACCACCCACCCACTGTCACCTGACCACCTGTTCCCCCCCATTCCCCACCATGTCTTCAACCAAACTCATCGAGCTTCGCATTGGAACCCCTGAGGCCTTCAATGGGGACTACAAGAAGTTGGAAGCCTGGCTGGACACTGTCCAGTTTTACCTCCTTGTCAACGCCAATGTTTACAACACTAAAAATAAGAAAGTTGCATTCGCCCTCTCCTACATGACAGAAGGGACCGCTAAGACCTGGATGGAAGCCTTCTGCAGGAATGCCATCACTCCCACCACTGTGACCTTTGGAACCTTCGCCGACTTCGGCACCAAGTTTTACAAAGCCTTTCGACACCAAGATACTGTTGGAAATGCCATAGCCTGGCTCTCCACCACCCGGATGATGTTACGTTCCAACCGGGTAGCTGGAGACGTAGGCCTGGTGGCATCTTCTGGTCGAGGAAGTCCTGACAGGGGCGCCAGACAGCAGCAGAAGATGATCAAGGGATGGACATTGGCATGGTGCGGAGTACGGGTGCTACAACGCTAGGAGAAGTCCAGGGTCCAAGGTGCAAGGTACTAGGGGAATACCAGGCAAGATCAAGATAGGGAATAAGAGTACTAGGTGTCCGGTATATAAGTATACGAATCAAGAGGAGCCCGAATGTGGGCCGAGGGTGTGGGCAAAGGGCGAGGACGTCAAAAGGACACGCAAGCTAAAGTGCCAAGTGTGAAATAAGCGAGGGTGGGGCCGCGTAAGCGGGGGCGAAGGGGAATATTACAGCATGACGTCGGTGGACGCATGACTAGGGCAAGGGTATGCAGATAGCACTGGTGGTAAGGTAAATGAAAGGTAGCAAGGTGAATAAGAAACGAGAGAAAGCGTACGAGGGTGCCAAGGGAAGATCTCGGGCAGATGCGAGGACGAATGACGGTGATGGGGAAGATTCCCAGATGTGACCGGTGAAGGTCTAAGGTGATGGGACAGTAGGGCGTTCCTGGATAGGCACGGGAACGGGTCTATGGCGGAGGGTAGGGCGGAGGAGGTAACTTGGAGTGGGGACAAGGACGGATGACGAAGAGTCCGAGTGGCGTCGGGTCGTTAGACCAAGCGAGGGGTTTACGTTAGAGGTGTCAATGGGTTTCCTAGGCGAGGAGGGACGAGGACGAGGGGCGAGGTACAAGTGTATAGGCGGTTCTCACAGGTGTGAGACAGGGGTTAGACTGGAAAAGGATAGGGGCTAGGACAAGTTGTAACAGATGATGCTGAAGAAAGACAGGACCTTTGAACCCCCACTTGCCACCTACATCGTGGAATTCCAAGGGCAAGTCCAACAGGCTACTATTAAGGACGACAATGTTCTCATCGGATACTTTGCCGCCGGAATCCCCACGTCTATGATGAGGCACATCATGGCCCTCGACACCGTCCCCACCACCATCACCGATTGACAAAATACTGCTCACTCTGGAAGATATTCCGGTTCTCCGAGCCTCTGGAGAACTCACATAGATACTTCACTTACTCCAAAGTTCAGGAGTACTAACTCTGAAGGTTAGGAGTTCCCAGCTCCAGAGGCTAGGAGTTCTTACTCCGGAGTTTAGGAGTTAAAACTCTGGAGCACTCTCCTCTATTATGGTACATGGCTGTCATCCGGCTATGGCCATTACTACATTCTTCCCTTCCTACGTCTTCTCTGACAGTTATTGAGGTACGAGTGTGCCTCCACCATACACTACTTAGGCTTGCACTTCTCTTCCCAGCACCTCAGTTGTTTTCGCCCTTTAGGCAACAGCTGAGCTCCGGTATGACTAGCACCGGACTTGCTCCACTATACTCCGGACCTTCAGACCTCCGGACTTTGACACCAATTGGTACTCAAAGGCCGTCCACTTCCAGACACAGTGGGAACAAGCCGATGAAATTGCCAAGTGGAACCAGCAATCCTCTCGCCAGAATTACCAGTCCTTCTTCACCCCCACCCCCAGGAAAGACCCCAACGCAATGGACACCTCGGCCATCAAAGTCGAAAAGATGACCCCGGCCATCAAGAAGCAGTGTATAGAGAAGAAGCTTTGCTTCCGCTGCCGCAAGCCAGGCCATGGATCCACCCAATGCCCCCATTTCATGTCCCCTTGCAAGCAGGTGAATACTGTAGCTGAGGAAACCAAGGATAAGGGCAAGGGGAAGGAGAAAGACGACATCCCCAATCTAATTGACTGTAAGGATGATAATGAGGACACCCTGACTGTATGTTGGGTCCACTACACCTCCTTCCCCTACTTCTTCGTGTGCACCTGTTACGATTCGACCAGGGGTGGACGACCGTAGACCCAAAGGTAGCAGCTCAAGTCAAAGGTGTGGGGGGAAGCGAGGGGTGCCTATGGGCTGGGACGCAGGTGAGGGCGAGGATCGAAGGTCCGAGGCCCTAGTCGACTCAGGTCTAAAGCCTTGTTGTCAAGGACGTAGGATGCGAAAGGCTTAGCCAGTCCAGTGACAGGCGAAAGCGAGTCGCGCAAAGGTGAGCTTGTTAGAAGTGTATTCGGGAAGCTAAGCTAGGGTACAAGGAGACTAGCTAGCAGTTTAAATAGTATACCCTACTGTGCATAGACCAAGTCAGAAATGGTAGGTACAGGGCGAAGGGGAGCAGGTGCGCATGGTGTCTGAGAGGGGGTACTACAGCAAGGGCACGGAACAGAGGGAAACGGAGGTAATACTTGGAGATGAAAGGCGGAGATGAAAGAGGCGCTGCCCAGGGCGGAAGGGAAGGGTTCGGAAGAGAACCTGGGCGAGGCTGTGTAAGTTTAGAGTTTAAGATGAACAGGCACCAATAGAGATTGGTGATGAGTCATGGTAAGATGAGTCACGGTAGGACAAGTCGAAGGAGAAGGCATGGATGAGAAGAATGTATCGTAGAGGAAGGAAAAAGAGTGGTCGTACGAATGAAATGTAACATTACCCCCCTGCTATCCTGTTAGCCACTGGTGAACAGATTCTTAATAGAGGTCGGCCGACCCTGTTATGTTTGCGCCAGCCGGCTAAAGCTCGACCAACGTTCGCGTAGCAAGTAGATCAAGACCCAGCAACTGAACGCTCAGCAAAGAGCGGTCTCAGCATCCAAGTCAAGATAGGAGATATCCCAGCGTGGGTACAGGGGTTCCTTCCGCACCACTGGGGAACTAGAGGTGATGACCAGATCGAGATCTCTAGTTGACTGAGAAGGTTCTCAGCTGAGAGTTCGAAGCTAGGTACTTTGGATCAGATCTAAGTTAAGATACATCCACATAAGGTGGGACTATATATATAACCTAGGGGAAGACCTGTGTGCCCGTGGGGAAGAGTCTGTAAATGGTAACCGGCACCAATAGGGAGCAATAGAGCAGAGAAATACCAGCGCCGGAACCTATAGTAAGAGTCCAAGGAAAGCCACCGAGAATAGATAGGAACCGAGCCAATAAGAAGGCGATCAACCGGGATCAATAGACCACAGAGGATCACGGGAGAAGTAGAGGAATAGAGACCGCGAATAAATACCGAGACGTGCAGTGTGACACTGCGGTGGTAATACAGCCGAGGGGTGATGACGAGGGGAGAGGCATGAGGCCGGGGGTAGCCGAGAGAACCGGTAAGAGCCGTGCTCAGGGGCGACGTACGAGAACACAGTCGGGGGGAGGTCAAGGCGAGACCGGGAATGGAATATGAGGTGTAGCCGGGGGCCGGATACAGGAGAACCGGGCCGAGTACCGCGAACCAAGGAAACTCATAACAGACCCGTGGTAGGGGGATCCAGTGATGTTGCCCCAGGCGATGTCATCGTAGACATCATCGTGGTTATCGTATTGGGGGGTGCGGGGGCGCGGGGGAGTGGGTGCGGGACGACGAGGGGGTGCAGGGGTGGGCCGACAACGAGGGCGAGAGGAGGTGTGACGAGGTGGTGGTACTGGGCAAGGTGGGTTGGAAGCGGACGAGGAGGAAGAAGTGGTACGATGTGAGGACGAAGACATTGACAGAGTTGATGGAGGGGGGTTGACAAGTCGTCGAACCGTGCAGCAGGAGCCGAGATGGCCAGGGGCCCAGCGAAGGCAGTTAGGGCATTGATAGAACTGACATTCGGGGCGAATATGTCCGAGGCGGTGACACTCGTAACAAGTCTCTGCGTACCGAGGGTGTGATGGGAGTAGTGGTTGGCGTCCTTCATGTCCGGTCCAGTGGGCTTCCACCCGTTCAATGAGACGGATCTCGTCATTGTTCAGTGGCGAGGAGGATGCGGAGGGGGTAGAGGAGGAGAGGGTGGAGAAGGTAGCGAGTTCAAAAAGATAGCAGTCAATCTCTTTCAGAAAGTCAAGCATGCCTAGTTGGAACATGGCGGAGACGAGATGTCCCTCCAGTTCCTCTGAGATTTGTTCTACTTGTAGCTCCATGAGGGCTACGTGTGCACTGGAGGTAGTGGTGGTGCGCGAGGTGAGGAGGGAGAGGCGAGAGTATTGAAGGTAGGCTTTGTAGAGGCCCCAGAGGGGGGAGCACAGGTCAAGATGAGAGGATACGGTGACGATGAGGCAGGAGTCTCGAAGGAAAGTGCGCAACTGGTGAAGCTCCTCCCTGTTGGGGAGTTCCTCTTGCAAGCGGTGAGCAAAAACGGGGAGATCTACCGACGTGATGGTCAGGGGAACAGCAGGTCCCTCAAGACCAGAAAGACTTGGATGCTGAGGGGGAGGAGAAGGAGCCCCCCAGCCAGGAGTAGCGACGTGTGACAAAGGCAGGGAGATGTCGTCGACAATGGGTATAGGACTGTAAACAGTAGAACTAGGAGCAGGCGAAACGATTGATGATGGAGCAACGGAGGAGACAGAGGAGGGGGTGACGGAGGACGGGAGGGTGGCAGGGTAATAGTCATCGGAGGGGACATCGGAGCAGGGCATAGCTGGTGAAGGTGGTTGGTGGCGTTAGGTGCGAGAGCGGGGGCTGGGGGGAAAGTGTCTTGGGTGTCGTTTCTTATAATCGAGGAGGGCGGCTTTCGAATGTTTAAGATCGCGCTCAGGTACCCAGGAGTCCTCCTCCGCAGTATACCCTTTCCATCGTATCAAATATGAGCGGGAGCGGGTGGAGCCTCGGTGTTTGAGAATCCTTTCAATTTCGTATTCTTCTTCACCATCTATAAGGTCCGGGGGTGGAGTGGGGAAGTTGGGACCGTGTACAGGGTTTTCCTTGTATGGGGTTAGCAGAGAGGCGTGGAATACGGGGTGTATTTTCCAGGTAGGGGGAATGCGGAGGTGGTAGATGATAGGGGAGAGTGTTTCGGTAATGACAAAGGGGTCCTTCCCGTTTAGGCGCGAATTTGGGGTTGACAACCGATCGTTTCAAATTGCGGGCTTCGAGCCAAACCTTATCTCTCTTTTTAAAAGGTTTAAACTTCCTCTGGTTGCGTGACGTCATCACTTGGCGTGCAAGTTCGTGGGCTGCAAGGGCCTCATCGCGGGCAGCTGTCAAGTTCTTGATGCGGGAGGCGACTGCGGGTAGGGCGGTTTCGGAGATAACTGAGGGTAGGGCACGAGGTTCGTAGCCCATCATGAGGTAGAATGGCGATTGGTTTGTGACGGAATGGGGGCGGTGGTTGTGGGCGAATTTGGCATTGGCAATCGAGTCAGCCCAGGTTGTGGGGTGTGCTCCGCAAAAGATCCGGAGGTAGGTCTCGACCTCTTGGTTGACACGTTTGGTTTCCCCATCGGTTTGAGGGTGATAGGCAGTGGAGAGGGCGAGGTCGTAGTTGAGGAGTTTTCCAAGTTCTTTGGCGAATGCCGAGGCGAATTGAGGTCCCCGATCAGAGATGACCTTGTCAAAGAGCCCGAAGCGCTTGTATACTGAGAGGAAAAAGAGGATGGCGATGCCTTCTGTGGTCACGGTTTTGTTGGTGGGGCAGAGAATCACCCCCTTTGTAAGGCCATGGTCGACCATGACCAGAAGAGAGTCGAAGCTGCTGGACAGGGGAAGGTCCGTGATAAGATCACAGGAGATTTGCTGGAAGGGGCGGGTGCAGGTGGAGTGAATGGGGGTGAGTGGGGGAACTGTGGGGTGGGTGTTTGTCTTATTCTGTTGACAAGTAGCACAGCCTTCAACATAGCGGCGGACAAAGGAGGCAAGACCAGGCCACCAGAATTCAGAGGCGATGAGCTGGCAAGTTTTGAGGTAGCCAGGATGGCCAGTGGAGGTATGGTCATGGCAGCGTTGGAGGATGGATCCACGGAGGGAGGGGTTGGCGGGGATGTAGATGCGACCATTATAAGTGAGGACGCCATTGAGTAATTGCCAGGGGGAGGTGCGGGAGCGAAGAAAGGTCAGGGTGTCGTGAGAGAGGGATTGGAGTGCTTGAAGGGCACATGGGTTGTCCGCCGAGGCAGATTTGATGCGGTTGAAAAGGGCGATGTTGATTAGGTGGACAAAGAGGGAGGGGGGAAGGAGAGTGATGCCTTCGTTGTCGGTGGAGGTGGGAAGGTGGTCAGGTCGCCGAGAGAGAGCATCAGGTCCCACAAGGTGGGAGCCTGGAATGTGGACAATCTTGAGATCAAAGTCCGCGAGGTCAAGGAGCCAGCGTGCCTGCCAACAATTAAGGGTCTGGGGGGAGCAGAAGTAGGTGAGGTTTTTGTGGTCGGTGAAGACCTGGACAGGGAAGGGAGAGCCATGAAGGTAGTGGCGCCAGGCTTTAAGGGCGTGAATTACAGTGAGGAGCTCTCTGTCGTAAATATCGTAGTTGCGTTTGGCTGGGATGAACGACTGAGAGAGGTAGGAGCAAGGGTGCCAGTCGCCATTCAAGTTGGTTTGGAGGAGGATGGCTCCAGAGGCATATTTTGAGGTGTCAGTGGCGATGGCAAATGGGGTGGACAAGTCAGGGAGGTGGAGGACGGGTTGTTCGAGGAAGAGCTGTTTGAGCTGTAGGAAGGCCTTTTGGCAGGAGGGGGACCAATCCCATTCGGTAGTTTTCTTGGTGAGGTCGATGAGGGGGCGGGCGATGTTGAAGTAGTGCAGAATGAAGCGGCGGTAGAAGTTGGCGAAGCCGAGGAAAGAGCGGACCCCTTTGACATTGGTGGGTTGGGGCCACGCCGAGATTCCTTCAAGTTTGATCGGGTCCATGGCGATCTGATCTGGCTTGACGATCATGCCAAGGTATTCGACTTCCTCAGCAGCAAAGGTGCACTTTTTGAGTTTCAAGTGGAGATCCAGCTCCGTCATCCGCTGGAGGACACGCTTGGTACGCTCCTCGTGTGTCTTTTCGTTGGGGGAGAAGATAAGGAGGTCATCCATATAGATGACGAGCCATCCTTCGGCGATCATGTCAGAAAAGAAGTCATTCATGAACTGCTGGAAAGTGGCAGGGGAGTTGGTCATGCCGAAGAACATGACTGTTGGTTCAAAGAGGCCTTTGTGGGTAATAAAGGCCCCTTTCCACTGGTGTCCATCTTTAATTTGGACGTTGTTGTACCCCCATCGTACGTCGAACTTGGTATAGAGCCGAGAGCCACAGAGTTTATCGACGAGGTCGGATATTAGCGGAAGGGGATAGGCATCGCGGATTGTGTGCTTGTTCAGGTACCGGTAGTCTTGGCAGGGGTGAAGAGAACCATCTTTCTTCTTTACGAAGAAGAAGGGAGAAGCCTGGAGGGAGTTTGAAGGGTGGATCTTCCCGGTTTTAAGGTTTTCGTCTAGGAAGGCTTCTGCTGCGAGTCGTTCCTCAGGGGCGAGAGGATAAGCTTTAGCAATCCTGGGGACAAAAGACTCATCGAGGTTGATTTTGTGGTCATAGGGGTGAGACGGCGGCATAGCGGTTGCCTCCTCGTCAAAGACAGATGCAAATTGGGAGTATTCTGGGGGAAGGGTGACGGGTTTCTTTGCAGCTTCGGCTGCAATGGTGAGGTCGGTTGCAGTGGTTAACTTCTGGACAAGGAGGGAGTCTCGAGAGATGAAGCGAGAGCCACATTTGAGGATGTGGTTGACAGCATACTCAGTGTAGGTGGCCTTGATCCATTCATTTTCAGGGAGGTAGTCGAGGTAAGAATAGAGGTGAGAATCCTCAGAGGGTGTGGTATGAACGTGTCTTCGGAGACAAGGGGGTTCGGGTCAGTGAAACTTAGAGTCATAGCGGTGGGTGTCAGTTACTTGGGTGAGGAACAGTTCCTCAGACTGGTTGATGGCTTCATCAAGCCGGATGCTGGGGGTAGCCCAGTCGATAGTTGGGTTGGCGGAGCGGAGCCAGGGAAGACCGAGGATGAGGTTTTCATGCCCACAGTTCATAACATGGAAGGTTACTCGTTGGGCGATTCCTTCGATGTTGACAAAGAGGTCAGCGGTGAATTTAATCACACCGTCTTTGTTGTACGAGGCATCGACGTTGCGGACGAGGATGGGCTCCTTGAGACACCGGACGGGGAGGTGGTGTTTGTGGATGAAGTCCCAGTCGATGCAGGAGATATCTGCACCACTGTCGATAAGGGCTCGGGTGTTGACGGCTTTTAGGGTGTGCGAGGGTACGATTACTTGAATGGAGATTTGCATTTTCTTAGAAATATCTCG
>QFEL01010919.1:4118-24989 GCA_003316195.1 Neoboletus brunneissimus
ACGGTACAGGGATGCGAGCGAGTTGTTTAAGTAGTGTACCCTACTGCGCACAGACCGAGTCAGGAATGGTAGGTACAGGGCGAAGGGGAAAGGGGTGCGCATGGTGTCCGAGCGGGGGTACTACAGCAAGGGCACGAAATGGAACGGAACAGGAGCAATAGCCGGAGATGAAAAGCGGAGATGAAAGGGGCGCTGCCCGGGGCGGAGGGGAAGGGTTCGGAGAAGAACCCAGGCTAGGCTGTGTGGTTTAAGGTTTTAAATGAAAGGGGTCGTGACTGACCGTGATCGAAGGAAGCGAGAAACGTAGGAAGCATAGGAAATGCGAGACATAAGAAGCATAGGTAAAGTGGGGGCGAGTGCGAGAGAGGGAGAAAAAGGTAGACTGCAGGAGTGAATCGTAACAGGAAGATGTGCTGATGACGCTAGGAGATGAAGCAGTGTGGAACACTGCCTTCACGGAAGCTTTTGGCACGGACCCTGTGGTGAGGACGTAGGTCCAGACCCCTTTCTCTACTTCTCCCGCGACACCTATCGGTGCCAATTCTCTTCACTTATTAATCCCGGTTGATCGCTATCCCATTGGCCACGGACTCTATATCTCCTCGGTAGCATTCTCTCGTATGCTACCTCGTAGTTCCCCCATACTTATTACCACCAAGCGGGCCTTGAACTCTTACTATAAATAGCGTGTAGTTTCCTTGTGTACGGTAACTTTGATCTACACATTACTTCGTGTCTACAAGTTCCGAGATCGCATCTCCCCAGCCTCGCCTCGCTTCGCTCAACTCGCTCCCCTATCCCTTCACTAGGAAGTAACGCCCCCTTTAGTGCATCGCCTCAGAGACCTAGCTCCAGGCTTCTGGAAAGTCCAACTCGGGACTTAGCGGACACAAGTCGTGTCACCTGTTACGCATAAACGTAACACCAGAAGAACAGCTTGTGGAAGAAGCATTTCTAGACAAGAATCTCAAAACTGGAATGATCCGCCCTTCAAACTCCCCTCAAGCCTCCCCCTTCTTCTTTGTAAAAAAAGAAGAACAGTTTCCTCTGCCCTTGTCAAGACTATCAATACCTAAATGAACACATGGTCCGAGACCCCTATCCCCTTCCATTAATATCCGACCTCGTTGATAAACTCTGTTGATAAAATACTACTTACTCTGGAAGGAGTTCCAGTAGTCTGGTCCTCCAAAGGAACCACATAGATGTTAGGCCCACTTCAGAGTTAGGACTTGTAACTCCAGAGCGGCACCTCTCCTTACAGTACAGAGTCGCCACTCGGCAATGGCTCCTGCAAGGATTACCATACTTTTCCCTTCATACTACCTCCCTGACAGTTATTGAGGTACAAGTGTGCCTTCACCACATAGTATATATAGCTTCTTTTCTCTCCCCAACACCTCAGTTGTTCTTGCCCTTAGGCAACAACTGAGGTATGTCATTTACTCTACATTAGCTACTCCAAGACTAATGTACTACAGCTCTGGTACTTACAGGTAAATACACAAGTTGTTCTCACCCTTAGGCAACAGCTGAGCTCTGGTACTTACAGCACCAGATCTGCTCTGCCAAAACTCTGGATTACATTCGAATCTGGGTAGGCCTGAGATGTAGACCTGGTGGCATCTTCTAGTTGAGGAAGTCCTGACAGGGGCACCAGACAGCAGTAGAAGATGATCAAAGCAATGGACATTGGTCAAGGTGCAAAGTACAGATGCTACAACGCTAGGGGAAGTCCATAGGTACAAGGTACAAGGGAGGTACCAGGTAAGATGAAGATAGAGAATAAGTGTACAAGAGGGTCCAGTATATGACTGAAGAGGAGCCCGAATGTGGGCCAAGGGCATGGGCGAAGGGCAAGGACATCAGAAGGACATGCAAGCCATAGTGACAAGTGTGAAATAAACAAAGGTAAGGGCTGCATAAGTGGGATAAAGAGGAAACTACAGCATGACATTGGTGAGATGCATGGATAGGACGAGGGGTGCACAGATAGCACCAATGGTAAGGTAAATGAAGAGTGTCAAGGTGAATAAGAAGCAAGAGAAAGCATACAAGGGGACCAGGGGGGGATCCTGGGCAGATATGAGGACAAACAATAGTAATGGGGAAGATCCCCAGATGTGACTGGTGAAGGCCCAAGGTGACGGGGAAGCAGGGCATTCCTGGGTGGGCATGAGAATGGGTCTATGGTGGAGGGTAGGATGAAGGAAGTAACTTAGAGTGGGGGCAAGGGCAGAAAATGAAGAATCTGAGTGATGTCTAGTCATAAGACCAAGCAAGGAGGTCATGTTAAGGATGGTGACAGCCTTCCTAGGCAAGGAGGGATGAGGATGAGGGCCAGGATACAGGTGTGAGGCGGGCTCTCACAGGTGTGTGATAGGGGTCGAGCTGAAAAAGGGATAGGGGCTAGGTGAGTTGTAACACTCTGCAGCTCTCATCTTTATACCAAGTTTGATGTACAATGGGGGTATAACAATGTCCGAATTAAAGATGGACACCAGTGGAAGGGTGCCTTCATCACCCACAATGAAATGGCCCAAAGCTAGGCTTAGGCAAATCAAATAAAACCTTGACAGGAAGAGGAATGTGAACTGAGAGGAACTATTGGGTGTAAACTCCCAAGAGAACTAGACTGGAGATACCAGCCGTAGCTCCCTGGGCTTATATATCATTCTATCTACTTGTACATGTTGTGACTAGATCTCTGATCTAGGGCATAGGGCAAGCGGTAATTAAATAAGCAAGGCATATGCATGTAGAATGGAAGTGTAATGGTAATGAAATGCATGAGGCACACACACGGTGTGGCAGAATGGAAGAGAATCATAGCGGAGATGAATGTGTGAATAAATATGACCAAATGTAGATAAAGTGTCCATCTGAGATCTGGGCTAGCACATGACCTTGTCACGTGACCCTCAAGGGGTATCTCAGAGTCGCATGGAGTCCATTGTCTCCTAGAGAAAGGTAAGAAATAAATAAAATAGACGTGGTGTGCACGTGATCTAGTCACATGACTGAGAAACTGAAAAAAGATGATAAGTACGAATCGCGAGTACACTCTGTTACGCAACCGTAACACACAAAGGCCTCTTTAAACCAGCAGTCATGTTCTTCAGCATGACCAACTTGCCCACTACCTTCCAAAGGTTTATGAACAACTCATTCTCTGACATGATTACCAAGGGATGGCTCGTAATCTATATGAATGACTGTAATATTATAGACTTTATTTTTCATTTTTCACACTTAACACCTTCACATCATTTTACCTTCAAAATTCTCAATGCATGCACGTGACCGTGGGAACACACACGTGATCAGGCCTAGACCCATGACATCATCAGCACGTGTTCTTAATTTCCGCTCTTCTCTCACACGCTGCTTCTTTTTTACTCATCTTTCCCACATTACTCATCATCATTCGTAATAATTCTCATGCCAAGACTGGTCCGTGCACAATCATGTAACATATATAAAGTAGATACTTTGTGACTGGAATCCCCAGTCTAATCCACTTCGTTTCTGATCTTCAGACCTTACTAGCGGGCTGAGCATTGTCTCTTGCCTTGTGGGGTTATTGGGATTCTAACAGTTGCGAATTCGGCACTTGACTACCCCACTTCTATTATCATTACTCGCGAGTTTCTGGTGTACAAAACTATAAGTGTGTCCGGCCAGTGTTCAGACCTCAGCCCCTTTGAGGTTATAACACTTGGATTAGACTGCTAGTACACTGCCCGGATCCTAGGGCTAAAAGACTTCACCTTCATACCTTTCACTTCTTCTACCCCCGCCGCTTTTAGGGGACTGCCTAAGAAGCAGAGATTAGAATCAGTAAATACATACCTTCTATCTCCCTCCCTTGAGGTGATACCCACGCAGAGGTCGTGCTCTGTTTGCGAAGGTCAACGTAGCCCCCGCCATAGGGTTACAGCTGAGACTATCTTGTTCCGTTAGTCCTCGAAGTAATTCGAGAGGTAGAGCGTCAGTTCATATCCATTACCTAGTTTATGTGTAGTTTTGTTCCTGGTCGCTGCGGCCCCCAGAGAACCCATTACGAGACCTACCGGAGAAGGAGATATTACCTCCGAAGTAGGAAATACTTTTTACGTCGCGTCGTTTGCAAAGTCCCCAGAGTTTGGTTGGAAGATACCAGACAGTAAGGACTTATCAAGATGGATCAAGATTCCCTGGATGATTTGGTTAGAAGGATTGCAGATTTAAATTTGGAAAAAGAAAAGGACAACGTTACAAAAAGAGTAAAGGACCCCGGAACATGGGATGGGGATAGGAAGACGTTCCGCCTTTGGTGGGTCAAGTTGCGACTATGGGTAGAAGCCCAAGAATGGAAATCAAACAAGCTTCGTACCATTGCCGTGCTTTCTCGCCTAGAAGACAAGGCGGCCGGATTCGCACAACTTTCCCTCAAAATGTTCCTAGACAACGAGGATAAACAAAACGTCAATCCCGAGACGCTAGTACCTTGGGGAAGACTAGGAGAAAAGGCCTGGCCAACTTGGACGGATGTACAGGCCAGCATCAAAGCTTATTTCCGGATAGACGTTCTGGAACACAAGGCCTTAAAACACCTCGAAGCTTTACGCCAAAATGGAAAGTCGATCGATCTTTTCCTCCAGGAATATGAAATCCTGGTAAAAGAGGCAAACGTGGACAATCACCATTTGGTTAGTTTACTGAAAAAGGCAGTAGACTACAGGATCTACCAACAGCAGGAGCTGAATGGTTCATCAACAATGTTCCACGATTTACTAGAGCAATATAGGAAAGTCGGTCGCTCTTTCGAACAGATGGCCATCGAACGAGGACCCCCATCTCGCTCTTTCTTCCCACGTCCTCCTCTGCGGCCCACGGGCCAATATTTTTATCCACCTCCCCGGCCTAACGGCCACATGTCATCAACGCCTCCGGCTGGGCATAATCAGCGCTTTACTCCAACGGGTACCCAACCCGGAAGAGGAGCACCCATGGACATTAGTGTCCAACAAGCTATCCCACCTTCCCGTCCCGACAACCATACCTGCTACAGGTGCCAACAGGTCGGCCATATATGGCCCAATTGTCCAACCAACCCCAACCGTCGGGCCCCTCACCCCCAAACCCGGCAGCAATACTTATGGGACTACAACTCCAGGACATTCGTCCCAAATCCGTCGTTTTATTCCACCTCGGCTGAAGCACAGGTTGCTCAGCACTACACAGGTCGTCCTCTCCCACCTGTCCCCACACCGACGATTGCCCAACAAGCAACGTCACAAGGAAACTTCGTCTCAGCAGAGGCCAAAGCATATTACAGGGACAAGTTCGAGGTGGAGGCGAAGCAATGCGCTATGGACGCTTTAAAAGGACAGAGTTCGTAAATGATGAGGGCATTTACGAACAATATTCTCTTTCTTCTTCTTCTTCTATTTCTCTTGGTAGTCATACACTGGGTTTGAACGACACAGACGAAAACACCCTAGTAGACTGCAACGAATCTGATTTTCCTACATGTACACTAAATGACGTATTTGCCACAATCAATTCTCATTCCGTAAGGGCGACTCCCACGAGCGCGGTGCCGGAATTAAAAAATAGCATACTTAATTCCCTTGTACGGCAAGTCAAAAATTTGCTTCAAACCCCTCAACAAATAACTATTAACAACACCACTCTTTCACACGGCGGCAAATTCTCTTTAAACACTATTATCAAAGTCAAGAAGGAAGGTCAATGGCGTAACCAACACGTTCAGGCTCTTCTCGACTCTGGTGCCTCTCATACATTCATAGACGAACAATACATGATACGACAAGGCATTCCATATTATAACATTCCTAGACCTATTACTGTGCACAACGCCGATGGCTCTCAAGGAGCAATAGGCCAAGTCACAAAAGGAGTCACTTTAATTATTACGGTAGAAGGACATTCGGAGGTGATTGACGCCTATGTTTCCAAACTAGGCACTCACCACCTCATCATTGGCTATGATTGGCTTTATCGCCACAACCCCGACATGGACTGGGTCCACAAAACCATTTCTTTCCCACGATGCACTACTTATTGCAAAATGATGGGACACGGACCAATTGCAGTTTCACCTTCTGTCCCATCAGAACGCGCTTCCATTCATTTAATAGAAGAAGGACTGACCGAAAAGGTCCCGGAAACCTACCAGTTCTTAGACGTATTCTCGGAAAAGGAATCAGAACGTATGCCAGAGCGAAAGCCCTGGGATCATGCAATCGACCTAAAACCCGATTTCACTCCCAAAAAGGGTCGGGTCATTCCTTTATCTGATCAAGAAATGGACGAAGTACGAACGTTCATTGATAAAGAACTCAAGAAAGGCTATATACGACCTTCAAAATCTCCTCAAACCGCACCAGTATTTTTTATTCCAAAAAAGGACGGTAAAAAACGATTAGTAATGGACTATCGATATTTAAATGAAGGCACTATTAAAAATGCCTACCCACTTCCGTTAATTTCCACTCTGATTGACCGTCTAAAGGACGCAGATCTCTTTACCACGTTAGATTTACGATGGGGATACAATAATGTATGCATCAAAGAAGGTGATGAGTGGAAAGGGGCATTCGTTACCCCCATTGGATCCTATGAACCCATTGTAATGTATTTCGGGATGACCAACTCACCCCCTACCTTCCAGCAAATGATGAACGATATCTTTAACAACATGTACATGGTACTTGTAATCTACATTGACGACTGTATGATATTTATGAAAGGAAAAAGCCGCGAAGAACACGAGAACTTTGTAAAAGAAGTTCTTCGCAGGCTCAGGGACAATGATCTTTATGTAAAACCAGAAAAGTGTTTCTTTTCTCAGAAGAAAGTGGACTTTTTAGGAATGGTAGTATCTAAAGAGGGGGTCGAGATGCAGGAAAAGAAGGTGTCTGGAGTCCTAGACTGGCCAACTCCCACGTGTCTGAAGCAACTGCAAGGATTCCTCGGACTCTGTAATTATTATCATCGCTTCATCGAAGGATTTGCCGAAATTGCACGCCCCCTAAACGACCTTACCAAGAAAGACGCATCGTTTACGTGGGGAGCAGCTCAAGAAACGGCATTCCAGACCCTAAAAGGGAAATTCCGAGAAGCACCCCTCCTCGCTTACCCAGACCGAAACAAGGAAATGCGAGTCAAGACCGATGCCTCAGATATAGCCACCAGAGCAGTTCTCTCGGTGAAATGTGACAACGGACTATGGCGCCCATGTGCATTCATATCACATTCATTCGATAGCACTGAAAGAAACTACCCTATTTATGACAAAGAACTCTTAGCCGTTATTAGAGCTCTAGAAGAGTGGAGGCACTACCTAATCGGTAGAGAAAGTTTCGAGATCTGGACAGATCATAAAAATCTCGAATACTGGAAAAAGCCACAAACTCTGTCTGGTCGCCAAGCTCGATGGCACGCGCTTCTCCAAGAGTTCAATTATCTATTCATCTACAAACCCGGATCCAGTAATGGGCGAGCTGATGCCCTCTCACGACGACCAGATCACGGGGACGCTGTACAAAATCACAACGAAAATATTACTGTATTACCACCATCCGTTTTTATTAAAAATATTTTGTTATCTTCAGACTTCTTTGATACATTACAAACCGAATCCAGTTCCATGGGAACAAATTCTATTCACGACTATACCTTTAACTTCAAACAAAAAATATTCAAAAACAACAAAAACAAAATATTCGTACCAGAACCTTTACGTATACAACTTCTTAACTTATGTCATGACTCTCCCATTGGAGGACATTCCAGACAAGGACGCACCATTCATCTTCTTACGCGATACTTTTCATGGCCCGGTGTAACAAAGGATGTAAAACATTATGTAGAAAGTTGCCAAGCGTGCGCCCTTTCCAAAGGAAAGACCAAGGCCCCCGCAGGCAAACTCATGCCTCTCCCAGCGGCTAAACACCCCTGGGAAGATATATCTGTAGATTTCATTACCGGCCTACCCCCTTCTCATTCATTTACGGCTATCTGTGTGGTGGTAGACCACTTCTCCAAAGAAGTTATCTTCATTCCTTGTTACGATACTGTCTCTTCAAAAGACTTAGCCTTACTATTTCGAGACAATGTTTGGTGTATACACGGACTTCCCTCTACGATAGTTTCCGACAGAGGACCCCAATTCGTCTCGGACTTTACCACCCAGTTATGTAAACTTCTGGGCATTTCCCAAAAGGTGTCGACTGCATACCATCCCCAAACTGATGGCCAAACCGAAAGGATCAATCGGGAATTGGAACAGTATCTCCGCGCTTATGTATCAAAGCGCCAGGAGGAATGGGCAGATTGGATCAAAATGGCGCAATTCCACCATAACAACTCCCTCTCCACCGCCACTGGAACTATTCCTTTCGCTATCACCCGCAACTACGCCCCTCGCATGGGTTTCGAAGGAAAAGCATCCAACTTAGGAGGAGAATTCGCACAGCAAATGGGAAAAAGCCATAAAGAAGTAGAGATGGCATTAGAGGAAATGAGAGAGCGAATGCAATGAACCGCGGATAAAACCCGGTCCGAAGCACCCCATTACAAAAAAGGACAAAAAGTGTGGTTATCCACGGACAAACTAAAACTTCCGTACACCACCAAGAAGCTCACACAAAAATGGATAGGACCTTACGAGATCTTAGAGGTCCTTCCAAATGCTATCAAACTTAAACTACCCAAAACAGTTAAAGTTCACCCAGTAGTCAACATCTCTCGGGTAAAACCATATAGAGAAACTCTCCCAGGACAACCAGTACTACGTCCTGACCCGATCGAGATTGACGAAGAAGGGGAAGAACAATTTGAGGTAGAATACATGGCAGCTTCTTGGATGAAGGGACGAAAGTTAGAATATCTCGTCCATTGGAAGGGTTACAACGAAACTGACAGAACGTGGGAATCTAGCGACATCATCAACACTGCACCAGAGGCAGTAGCAGATTTCCATCATCAAAATCCTTCCGCACCTCGCAAACTCCGTGGACTCACATTTTCGGACTTCAACACTCTCTTTTCCTCTTACAAAAACTATACCGAAACAAACTTTCAAGGGACTTGCCTGGAATACAAGTCTTAAAGAGGGGGTAGTGTAATATTATAGACTTTATTTTTCATTTTTCACACTTAACACCTTCACATCATTTTACCTTCAAAATTCTCAATGCATGCACGTGACTGTGGGAACACACACATGATCAGGCCTAGACCCATGACATCATCAGCACGTGTTCTTAATTTCTGCTCTTCTCTCACATGCTGCTTCTTTTTTACTCATCTTTTCCACATTACTCATCATCATTCGTAATAATTCTCATGCCAAGACTGGTCCGTGCACAATCATGTAACATATATAAAGTAGATACTTTGCGACTGGAATCCCCAGTCTAATCCACTTCGTTTCTGATCTTCAGACCTTACTAGCGGGCTGAGCATTGTCTCTTGCCTTGTGGGGTTATTGGGATTCTAACAGTTGCGAATTCGGCACTTGACTACCCCACTTCTATTATCATTACTTGTGAGTTTCTGGTGTACAAAACTATAAGTGTGTCCGGCCAGTGTTCAGACCTCAGCCCCTTTGAGGTTATAACAATGACCTCCTCATCTTCTCCCCTGATGCAAAAACCCATGAAGAGCGAACCAAATGCATCCTCCAATGTATGGCAGAGCTGGACCTCCAACTAAAACTCAAAAAATGCACCTTTGATGTCAAAGAAGTTGAATACCTTGGCATGATTGTCAAACCTGACCAGCTTGCTATGGACCTGGTCAAACTAGAAGGCATCTCTGCCTGGCCCCAACCCACCAATGTCAAGGGAGTCTGCTCCTTCCTTAGATTCGCTAACTTCTACCACCAATTCATCCCAAATTACTCCAATGTTGCCTGCCCTCTCATTGACCTTACCAAAAAGACAACTGAGTGGGACTGGTCCCCCTCCTGCAAGTCAGCCTTTCTATGGCTTAAGCAACTCTTTCTCAAGAAACTCATCCTCCACCTTCCCAACCTGTTCGCCCCCTTTGCCATCGCTACCGACACATCAAAGTATGCCTCTGGGGCTATTCTCCTCCAAACTGATGCGAATGGTGACTGACACCCCTGATCCTACCTCTCCCAGTCCTTCATCCCAGCTGAGTGAAACTATGACATCTATGACAGGGAACTCCTCGCTGTCATCCGAGCCCTTAAGGCCTGACAACATTATCTTCATGGCTCCTCCTTCCCAGTCCAAGTTTTCATTGATCACAAGAACCTCACCTACTTCTGCTCCCCTCAGACCCTCAACCATCGCCAGGCACATTGGCTTCTTGACCTTGCTGACTTTGACCTCAAAATTGTCCATGTCCCCAGGTCCCACCTCACCGGACCCGATGCTCTTTCATGCCGACCAGATCATCTCCCCCATGATACGGATAACCAAGGAGTCGCCCTTTTACCCCCCTCTCTCTTTGTTTGCCTCATTGACACTGCCCTATCTGACTGAATCAAGTCTGCCTCGGTGGATGATCCATGCACCCTTCAGGCGCTTCAATTCCTCTCCTGCAACACCCCAGCTTTCCTTTGCTCTCGCACCTTCCCTTGACAATTGCTTGAGGGTGTTCTCACTTACAACGACCACATCTATATCCCTGCTAACTCCTCCCTTCACCACTCCATTCTTCAATGCTGCCATGACCATGCCTCTACGGGCCACCCTGGTTATCTTAATACTTGTCAACTCGTCACCTCTGAATTTTGGTGGCCTGGCCTTGCCTCCTATGTCTGCCACTACATCAAAGGATGTGCCACCTGTCAACAAAACAAGGCAAACACCCACCCCACCATGCCCCCACTTACCCCTATTCACTTCACCTGCACCCATCCCTTCCAACAAATCTCCTGCAATTTTATCACTGACCTTCCCCTGTCCAGGGGCTTTGATTCTCTTTTGGTTGTGGTCGACCATGGGCTTACTAAGTGGGTGATCCTTTGTCCTACCAATAAAACTGTGATGGCAGAAGACATCACCATACTCTTTTTTCCTTTCCATTTACAAACACTTTGGCCTCTTTGACAAAGTCATCTCTAATCAGGGACCTTAGTTTGCCTCAGCATTTGCCAGAGAATTCAGAAAACTCCTTAACTACAACCTGGCCCTCTCCACCGCCTACCACCCTCAAACCGATGAAGAAACTGAACAGGTCAACCAGGAGGTTGAGACCTATCTTTGGATCTTCTGTGGAGCCTATCCTACAACCTGGGCCAACTTGATTGCCAATGCAGAATTCACCCACAACCATCGCCCCATTCCATCACAAACCAATTTCTGTTCTACCTCATGATGGGCTATGAACCCCGTGCCCTACCATCAGTTATCTCCAAGATGACCCTGCCCACAGTCACATCCCACATCAAAAACTTGACAGCAGCCCATGACAAGGCCCTAGCAGCCCACGAACTTGCATGCCAAGTAATGATGTCACGCAACTGGAGAAAGTTTAAACCTTTCAAGAAAGGTGATAAGGTTTGGCTTGAAGCCCGAAATTTGAAACGATTGGTTGTCAACCCCAAATTTGCACCTGAATAGGAAGGACCCTTCATTATTACCAAAACCCTCTCCCCTATTGTCTATTGCCTCTGCATCTCCTCTACCTGGAAAATACACCCCATCTTCCACACCTCCCTATTGACCCCATACAAGGAAAACTCCATGCATGGCCCTAACTTCCCTGCTCCACCACCAGACCTTGTAGACGGCAAAGAGGAATATGAAATCAAAAAGATTCTCAAACACTGAGGCTCCATCCACTCCCGCTCGTATTTGATACACTGGAAAGGGTACACTGTGGAAGAAGACTCCTGGGTTCCTGAGCACGACCTCAAACATTCAAAGGCTGCCCTCCTCAACTATAAGAAATGACACCCAAGGCACTTCCCCTCAAACTCCTCCTCTCATACCTAAACTCGCTGTCCACCAACAAACTGCCATGCCCTGCTCTGACTTCCCCTCTGATGATTACCACCCTATCACCATCCCAGCCTCCATCACCCCTTCCTCCATTTCCTCAGTCTCTTTGCCACCAATTGCTTTGCCTGCTCCTTCTTCTACTCTTTATGATCCTGTACCCTTTGTCAAGGACATATCCTTGCCTTTGTCCTGCATCACTTCTCCTGACTGGGGCTCTCCTTCTTCTCCCCATCACCACCCCACTCTTGCTTCTCTTGCAGGCCCTGCTGCTCCCCTGACCATCACCTTGGTAGATCTCCCTGTCTTCGCCCACCGTCTCCACAAGGACCTCCCTGATGGAGAGACCCTGCAACAGCTATATACTCTCCTCTGCGACTCTCACCTTATTGTCTTGGTCTCCTCCCACCTCAACCTCTGCTCCCCCCTCTGGGCCCTTTATAAGGTGTACCTTCAGTATTCCCACCTTCACCTCCTTACTGCCTGTTACAATTCATTCACGCCGCTACTCTTTTTCCTTCACTCTACGATACATGCTTCTCTTTTTCCTTCACTCTACGATACATGCTTCCTAACCTTGCCTTCTCCTTCGCCTTACCGTGACTGGTTTACTGTGACTCATTTTACCGTGACTCGTCACCGGTCTCTGTCGGTGCCTGTTCATCTTAAAACCCTAAAACCACACGACCTCACCCAGGTTCTCTTTCGAACCCTTCACCTCCGCCCTGGGCAGTGTCTCCTTCATTTCCGCCTTTCATCTCCGAGTATTGGCTCCGCTTCCCTCCATTCCGTGCCCTTGCTGTAGTACCCCCGCTCGGACACTCTGCGCACTCACCTCCCTTCGCCCTACACTTGCCATTTCCACCTTGGTCCGTGCGCCTTAGGGTACATTACTTAAACCGCTAGCTAGCCCCCTTGTACCCTAGCTTAGCTTCCCAAAATCTACTCTTAAACAAGCTCACCTTTGTGCGATCCATCTTCGCCTGTCACTGGACCGGTCAAGACCTTCGTATTCTTCGTACTCGACAACAAGGCATTAGACCTGAGTCGACTTAGGCTTTGGACCTTAGATCCCTGCCTTCACCTGCATCTCCCCAGCCCAATCCCAGTACCACCTAACGTCTTTGGCTTGAGCTACCACCTTCAGGTTTACGGTCACCCCTCCCAGGTCGAACCGTAACACTGCCCACCCCAACTCCTCTGCCAGTGCCCATATCACCATCCTTAAGCTGCAGATAGACCAGATTACTGAGGAGCTTGAGGGCAACCTCATCATGGCTATGTATCAGCTGGGCATGCTGAAATTCTTGAAAGAAATTAAACGTTACTCCGCTGAGCTTGCTACATTCTCCACTCTTTCCTCTGACATCCCCTTGGCATCCTCGTCCCTGCTGAACGATGATGAAATCCGTCTTATTGAACAAGTAGAGGCCCACTGGACTGGGCATGAAGGATGCACCGCCCTTCCCCCCTCTCACCTTTGGTATGCCGAAACCTGCTATGAATGCCACTGCCTAGGTCATATCAGATCAGACTGCCAGTACTATCAATGCCCAAACTGCCTTTGCTGGACCCCAGGCCACTTCAGCTCTCATTGCCAACTTTGTTGATGTGTCAACCCCACTCCATCATCTTCAACAACGTCTTTATCCTTGCACTGTAAAACAGCTATAGGACTTGTAGGGTGTGAACTAGAGAAAATGTCCTGACCAGTCCTAAGCAAAATGATAGTAAAGGGGTGCAATAGGCTCGACCCCAGAGGGAAACAGAGTGGAATCAAGGTTAGGAAGGGAAGTCCTAAGGCTTGATATTCCAGAAAACAGATAGTCTGAGCAGTTTCAAACTAGGAAAAGATACTCCAGACAGTTCCAGAGATAAAACAGGTGGTCCAGACAGTTCCAGAAGATACTGGCAGGCTGCAGTGGTATGCAGGACAGACAGATAAAGAATGGTGTGATCGTAGATGGAATAAATGTGCAGTCAGAGGACTTGTCATGCACAGACAACTTAGAAGGTAAAACAGGGATCCAAAAACTTCCATTACAAATCCTAAGACAAGCCTTTATAGTCTGGACAAGTCCAAGACTGTCTAAGTAAAGATACCGAAGGAGTAACATAAGGAATGTAAGTAACATTATATCAACATCAAAGGTAAAGCAATAATGAAAGGAATGATTAGATAAATGTTAGAAGCATGAAACAAAGTGTCTGAAGATAATACCAAAGGTCTGGAGTAAAAATAAGAAGGTCCAGATGACATGGCTAAACATCAGAAGAGTTGGCCTAAACATTGGAAGGAGTGGACTGGACATCAGATGGATTGGAGGAGTATGGAATACAATGGGACTTGATGGGATGTACTCAGGATGGTAAGGGATGGTAGTCACAGGTGTATACCAACATAGGAAATATATGTTCCCTACATCCGAAGGGGGATCTGCTACTAACTGTCGCCAGTCAGCAACCTGGAGGAGCAAGCCGACTGGATGTGGTGTGCAATGACATCAGATGAAAGGTGGATATGAAGGGTGATAACAGATTCAGATGTTCATAATAGCAGTGGTTGTGGAAGTGGTGCACATTTCTAAATGTCAAAGACCCAATGGACTTGGATGATGGATGAGGGCTTCAGAAGATAGGCTCTGTTACAACTTGCCCAACCCCTATCCCTTTTTCGGCTCAGCCCCTGTCTCACACCTGTGAGAACCATCTGTACACTTGTATCTCGCCCCTTGTCCTTGTCCCTCCTCACCTAGGGAGACCGTCATCGTCCCTAACTTAACTCCTTGCTTGGACTAACGACTAGGCACCACTTGAATTCGTTGTCCCTCGCCCTCACCTCCACTCCAAGTTACTTCCTCTGTCCTACCATAGACCCATTCCCGTGTCTACCCAGGAACACCCTTCTTTCCCGCTACCTTGGACCTTCACCAGTCACATCTGGGGATCTTCCCCATTACCATCGTTTGCCCTCGTATCTGCCCAGGATCTCCCCCTGGCGCCCTCGTTCATCCTCATATCTGCCCAGGATCTTCCCCTGGCGCCCTCGTACACTTTCTTCTTCTTCTTGTTCACCTTGTAGACTTTCATTTACCTTACCAATGGTGCTCTCGGCACACCCTCTGCCCTAGTCATGCATCCACCGACGTCATGCTGTAGTATTTCCTTTTGCCCTGCTTACGCAGCCCCTACCCTTGCTTATTTCACACCTGGCACTTTAGCTTGCGCGTCCTTTTGACGGCCCTGCCCTTTGCCCGCACCCTCTGTCCACATTCAAGCTCCTCTCGATCTGTTTACTTATATACCGGACCTCTTAGCGTACTTATTCCCTATCTTTGTCTTGCCTGGTATTCCCCTAGTACCTTGCACCTGGTACCTTGTACCCATGGACTTTCCCTAGTGTCGAACCTGTACTTCACACTCCATGCCAATGCCCACCCCTTTGATGATCTTCTACCATTGTCTGGCGCCCCCATCAGGACTCCCTCGATTAGAAGATCCCACTAGGCCCATGTCTCCAGCTACCCAGTTGGAATGTAACAGGCTCAGATGATGGAGTGGATGATAGGATAGAGCAGACGATAGGGTGAAGCTGGGCTGGCGTGACATCTATGTCCATAAAAGATTCCGAGCATATGATATGTGCATCTACTTCCATAAGTATCCAGGTCTAAGATGATTTGTATCCTAATCCAGAGTGTCAATCCAGAGTATCGGCTTCTGAGTCCAGAATATTAGCTTTTAAGTCCAGAATGTTAGCTTCCTAATCTGGAATGTCAGCCTCCTAATCCGGAATATTGGCTTCCTGATCCGGAATATCAGCATTCACATCCATCATGTCCATGTGTCTGAAGAAAATGAAAGGTATAGGTATAAGTAGGATCATCAAAGGGATAAAATGGCAAACTGATGGAGGGAAAACTGGACTAAAGGGTAGTGATATCCAGTACTGCCAGAACACATGTCTGAGTCTGTCAGATTCAGCTATAAGTGTGTCTAGCATGCTGAAAACTAACAGGAAGAACAGAATCAAATGAATGGAAATAAAGGAAACATAGTGGATTGTTCGTAGTCCATGAACTCTTCTTCACATCTATTGCTACCCTTGTTCCCTGTCTGAAACAACACAAGGGGTGCAGTACCTCATCACATGGTCAAAGTCTGAAGAATATTCTAGAGAGTCAATGAGGTACATCGGATGAAAGCGGATATTGTGTGGTATATGGGGGTTTAACATCAGAAGGGATGGGATACATATATCATAAGAGACTGTCTGTTTTGTTGATGAGCAAGGAATCAAACCTCTGGTCAAACACCAGGGTAAAATGGATAATGAATACACCAGATGAATCCCAGGATGGAACGGATATGTATCATATGGATAATAGTATGAGCAGTGGAGGTGTCCGATCTGGAGGTTCAGTGTCCATCTCTTTATATTCTTGCCTGATCCACCATTGATGCCAGGTGCTCTTTTCACCAAGTCCCTTCCAGAATCGGATGTTCTGGACTAGAACTGGACTTCTGGAGCATAAACTGAACTCTCTAATCTAATGCTTTGAAGTGGATTTTGAGCACTGGATGGGGCTGGCACAAGCTCTCAGGTGGCATGCTTGAATACAACCTAGGTGGAAGGAATGTGAATCCGTTAGTCCAGAAATATGTGGAATCGGATGGTGTGAAATGGATTCAGTGGAAGAATTGAATGGAAAAGTGGAAACTGAGTGCACTAAGCAATGCCAGGGCAACTCAACCCCCAAGGGACTTTTAAAGATGGACTCCTGGCCATCAGAACAGTATACTAACTGGAAATGGGAGGGGATGGGTATGTTAAATGCTTCTAAATATATGAACAATGGGTGGAAAGGGTCAGTGGTGGACAGCGGAATAAACAAAGAAAAATCCAGAGGTGGGTCCGGATCTAAATTGATGGGAAATGAGTGGAAGGGAACATGGCATGGAATAGAATAGAAACATTGGACTTCATGGATGTCTGTGGAATAAGTGGTAATAAGGAGTGCATTGCTCGGAGTGGCTTTTGTTACAGTTCATCCTAGGGATGGGTGACTGTAGACCTGAAAGGTAGGGGCTTGAGTGGGGAGAGGTAATGATGAGGGCAAGGACGAGATACAAGGGATACCTGGAGGCAGGGATGCAGGTGGAGGTGAGGATCAAAGGTCCTAGGCCTCAGTTGACTCAGGTCAAGTGCCTTGTTGTCAAGTATGAAGGATACAAAGGGCTAAGTCAGTCCAGTGACAAATGAAGACTGATCACGCAAGGGTGAGCTTCTAGGAGTAGATTCAGGAAGCTAAGCTACAGTACATGGTGGCGAGCAAGAGAACTAAATAGGGTACCCTACGGTGCACAGACCGCGCTGGAATCGGTAAGTCTAGGGCGAAGGGGGGAGGAGGTGCACAAGGTGTCTGAGCGGGTAGCAAGGACACAGAATGGAATGGAATGGAGGAAATACTTGGGGATGAAAAGCAGAGATGAGAGGGGCACTGCCCAGGGCAGAGGAGAAGGGTTCAGAATAGAATCCAGGCTAGGCTGTGTAGTTTAAGGTTTAAATGAAGAAGAACATGACCAACTGTGATGTGATGAAAATATAAGGCATGAGAAGCATAGGTAGGACTGGGGCGAGCAACAGGAAAAAAGTAGGAAAAGAGTAGACGTGGAAAGAATCGTAACAGCTTTGAAAGATGGCAAGCAGACCATAGAAACAGAGGACTGAATGGAAAGAATGTCCAGATGTAAACAGAACCAGGTTAAGGGAAGGACTGAAGTGGAATGAATGGAAGGTTTGGCTGGATAAATGGATAGTCTGGAATATTGGATAGAAAATTTGGATGTGCAGGATAAGCATCCAGAACTTCATGCAAAAGGAATGGATGAAGTAGATGGCATGGGCAGATGAAATGATAATGAAAGCATAAATGTGAAGTTTGAAGGAGACACATAGAATGGTGTGGGTGATGAAGCAGATGGTCCAGAATATGAAATGGATGGTCTGGAATTGGAAGTGTTGAGTCCAAAGGTCCGCACAATAGAAGTGAAGAACTTAGATGAAAGCAAAGGTATGGAATGTGAAGCAGCAAGTCTGATACTGGAAACAAATGGTCCGGACTGTCATGTGAATGGAAGAAATGATAAGAATGGATTGAATGGTCCAGCTGATGGTTTTAAAGGTCAGGCAGATAATGGCCCTTCTGAAGATAAGGAAAATGAAGCAGATAATGAAATGGATAAAAACTCAGATGGTTCCAAGGATGAAGAAACAGTGGATAAGTGGTCAGGTGAAGTGAATAAAGGCTCAGATGAAATGGGTGAAGTGGAATCCACACCAGCAACGTCATCTGAAACAATGTGTGCCAACATAGGAGAGTTCAGATCGCATCTGAAGGAATTGGAAGTGTCTAAAACACATCTGGAAAGGTCTGGACCTTTAGAATCTGATATGTCCACTAGGATGGGCTCATATGCAACAGGATGCAGTCCCAAGGACTCAACAGCTAAAGGATCCAATGAATAATTAGCACACATAGATATTGATGAAATGTCCACCCTGGGTTCGGGATAAATCGGAGCTGATCCAAACTGGTCTGGACTGTCTGGATGGTCAATCCGGCCATGTAGTGGTTGTGATAGCCCAGGTGGACCAGACTCTGCTAGCAGTGGCAGAAAGAAATGGTTAGCATCAAATACTTTGGATAAAACATTACAAGGTTTATCAAAGTGGTTGTTGGCATATGTATGCCTATCCAGGTTTTCCAGAACATCAGATGGATGATAGTCCTGCACTACTGGACTTGGGTGAGCTGCAGGGGACTCCACTGCTAATGGAGATGACAAGTGATTAGTGGAAAGAATGGTGAATGGAAAAGTACTATTTGGTGGTGAAGGGATAGAAAGTAGTCCAGCTGATTCCAGAGTATTGGTACCTAAATGGCCTGTGGCAAATTCCTCTAGTCCAGATGGGAATAGAAGGTTAGCATCAATAACATCGGATGGAATTATACTCAGAATGACATCCTGTGATCTCATATGCACTATGTTACAACTCATCCTAGCCCCTATCCCTTTTTCAGCTCAACCCCTGTCTCACACCTATGAGAGCCACCCTCACACCTGTACCCTGCCCCTCGTCCTCGTCCCTCCTTGCCTAGGGAGGCTGTCATCATTCCTAATGAGACCCCCTTGCTTGGTCTTATGACTAGACACCACTTGGATCCTTTGTCTTCTGTCCTCACCCCTACTCTGAGTTACCTCCTCTGTCCTACCCTCCACCCAAGACCCGTTCCCATGCCTATCCAGGAATGCCCTACTTCCCTGTCACCTTGGACCTTCACTGGTCACATCTGGGGATCTTCCCCATCACTGTCATTTGTCCTCGTATCTGCCCAGGATATCCCCCTGGCGCCCTCGTACGCTTTTCCTTGTTCTTATTCACCTTGCTGTTCTTCATTTACCCTACCATTGGTGCTATCGGCACACCCTTCACCCTAGTCATGTGTCTACTGATGTCATGCTGTAGTATTTCCCTTTGCCCCACTTATGCAGCCCCTACCCTCGCTTATTTCACACCTGGCACTTTAGCTTGCACATCCTTCTGACGTCCCTGCCCTTTGCCCATCCCCTTGGCCCACATTCAGGCTCCTCTCTTATTGCATAGTACTTATATGGGACCTTCAAATATACTTGTACTCTAGCTTCAGCTTACCGATCATTCCCTCCGACCTTGTAGCTATCAGTTCTTTCTCTGGACTTGTACCTTGTCCATACCAGCTATGCCCCTTGTATTCACGCACTCTGCCTATGCAAACCCCTTGATCGCCTTCTTCCATTGTCTGGCACCCCCGTCAGAACATCCTCGATAAGAAGAAGTCGCCTACCAGTCTACATCTCGGGCCTACCCGGGTTTGAATGTAACACACTAGCAGAGGTGCAGCTATTGACACAGAAGAGGTAGTGTTAGTGTAGATAACCTCGGATGAATCACTGTCTGATGGTCCAAGAATGGGTAGGATTACTTCTGAAGGGTCTGGAATATCTGTGGACTCAGTATCTGGCACAGGGTGTTCAGCAACTACCGGTGAAGCAGGCAAGTCAGCAGGCACTTCAAGCGAAATGTTACTGGATGATAGAGGTGATTCCGGAATGTAACATGGGTAATTCCTATCACATCCCGGATACCAATCCTGGACCTTGGCAATGAAGGCTGGCCAATCCGGATCCAATGTGGATACTTGCACTGATGTTTGCCAGAGTTCAGCATCTTCAATGTTGGCATATCGGATGGCTACCTTGATCTTCTGTGCATCAGTGAGTCCAATACTTGTGGTCAGGATATCCACATATTCCAGGAATTGCGGTAGCTGAGTTAAGGCTGCTGTGCTGAATCTGGGAGCATCAGTGGTTCCTCAACAAGGTAGCTGGAAAAAGTAATGTGGAAAAGACATTGGTAGGTGTGGAATGGATTCCGGAATGGATAGAAAAATGGTCCAGAAGGTCTGGAAGTGAAAGTACCAGATGTGAAAAATAAAGGATTGAATGTGGAAGATGAAGGATCAGATAGGGAAATCAAAGGATTGGATGTGGAACAGAGGAAATGTATGTATCAGATGGAGAATCAAATGGTGTAGGCAATGAAAGTGTTACGATTCATTTATACTGTATGCCTACTCTTTTTCCTACTCCTTTCCGCTCTCCTCTACGATACATCTCTCCCGCCTATGCTTCCCTTCTTGATTCGTTGCACCGTGACTCATCACTGACTCATATTGGTGCCTTTTCATTCAAACTCTAAACCACACAGCCTAGCCTGGGTTCTCTTTCGAACCCTTCTCTTCCACCCCAGGCAGTGCCCCTTTCATCTCCGATTCTTCATCTC
>QFEL01010920.1:0-52758 GCA_003316195.1 Neoboletus brunneissimus
AAACTTTTGACGTTGAATTCACAATCTGATCGGTTGTGATGGAGGAACTCGGCATGAGTAATTAGTAATACATTAAACTGGCTTAACGTGCTTGTTAGAGACAAAGCACCCTCCAACTAGCCACACGCACCTCATTGGTACAAATGATCAGCTGAGAAAAATTACAGCTTTGCTGGCATCTGGGGATGTGGCAGCGTATGCTCGCGCGCGTCCAATCGGACAGCCTCCAAACAATCCTTGTACAGGAAGGTCTTGATCGCGCCCCACACACCCTGTTTGGGTAGAGCTGAAACCTCTTTTGCAAGCTTTGTAGCCTCCTTTAATACAATCTCAGTCCCGAGCTCGACGCTTGTTCCGCTGCAACTTGCAAGACGGTCTACGATGCCCGTTGCGTGAGCTTCAGTTGATGTGAAGCGGTACCCTTCAAGGGCAATACGTCGCCGAAGAGAAGGGTCGGATACCTTGGCACTGAGAATGGCCGCAAGCGAGAGGGGCCAGGGTGCACCGAAATGTACCTGAAAGAATGATTGTGTTAGCGGAACGATCCATCGAGTCACAGTTGATAACAGCAGTGAATAAAGCGATAAATAATACCTCGTTCATGCATAACCACGCCCGCCTTCTGCTTCCGTCAGTCATGACCCGGTAGTCACAACAGAGGGCGAGCATAAAGCCACCCGCAAAGCAGTGGCCATTTATGGCTGCGATGGTAGGGACTGGGCATGGGTGAACATCAGCACCGACACACGACATAAAGAACATACTGGGAAAAGTCAGCAGACGTGCATAGAGTGGATTTGCGGTATCTGGGATAGACGAGATCTGTATGGTCAGAACATAGCAAGGGCGGCTGTACAGACCGGTGAAGAAGCCAGGGTTGTTCTTTATACTGTCGTACAGAAAGCCATTACTGAAGAATTTGTCTTGATTACGATTTCCCACAATTATAAGAGCACCTTCTCCAGCGATGGACTCCGGGGCGGGATACTGACTGCCTACGAGGACGGCAAGCCTGTTGTTTGACCAGTGTTTCTCGACCATGTCCAGTGCGGGCCGGAGTGCATCGTCGATCAAACGTGCAGTGAGTCTAGAGTCCTCTCCGTTGTGCAGCTCTATCACCCACAAGCCATCCTGAGCTGCAAAGAGCGATTATTCACGCGCATCGGAGGTCACCCGGAGAAACGCGCACGATAAGTGACGGTGAGGAGAGGCTGGGACGCGGGGAGAGAAAGAGGAAAGTCGAAGGAAGCCATGAGTATGAGAGCTAGTTTAATCAAGGTTACACTAATGACAGTAACCGGTCAGGTGACCACTCGACAAACCTGCCCTGAGTCGAATTTTCCATAGGGGACGTGGCTGATGTTACTGTTAGTACTACCAAGTCTACTTGTCTTTTCTAGAATGCGTTTTGTTACACGCGCCGTTGCTTTCGTGGCCCTCCTCGTTCTCGCCGTCTCTGCATGTGCGTCTCATCTTGTCTCTCTGCGCGCGTGTTATGATAGTTTGACAATGTTCTCAGCACCACTCGAGTCAATCGAACCCGAAATTGTCATTGAAGCATCGTTCCCTGAGCAGAACCCTTTTGGTCGTATGTCACCTATGGATACCCGTCTAACCCTTCTCTGACACATCTTCATAGACGTAGTCAACGGCGAACGTAACCAAATCTACCTTTTGGTCGAAAACAAGAGCGACCAGAACGTGACGCTTAACTCTGTCGGCGGTTCTTTCCATCATCCCGATAGCAGTGCCCTAGTGGGGAATGTCTGTCCCTTCCTCTCTTTCTCCTTTTAGCGCCAACCCACCATTTCCTGTCCAGACAACTTCACTTACATATGGTTTCCCGTTGTTGGAAAACTCCAAACTCAAAATTCCGTACACGTTTCACTCCGAGTAAGCTCTCCCCACTCTCCCGTGTCCTTTGAGGACTAATCTGATTTACTGCAGGTTTAAAGTATGCATATCATCTGGTTCACACCCCTCTCTTTGACATGGAATTTAGCCAGGAGATCTCCGTCTTAACATCTGGCTGGAACATTCTGTTGATGTAAGTTTCACTACCCCTCATACATCTAAATCGTCGACTGAGTTGCTACATCTCAGGACGTTAAGTTCCGTGTCACAGCTTTCGACTCTGTGGTAACCATCGTCGAACCCGAAGGTTCTTGGTTTGACTTCAAGCTGTCAGTCTCTTGCGTTGTCACAAAATTTCCTACTCAATCGTCCTTACACCCAGTATTTCGACATACATGATCGTCGCCGCATTCCTCGGTGGGGCATCCTATTTCATTTATCTCACCTACTTCCCTGCCGCGAAAGCTAAGAAATCCAAGCGCGTTCGCCCCAACGCCAGCGCGCCTGCTGGTACGGTCACAGTGACCTCTAGTGGAGCTAGATACGAAGAAGAGTGGATCCCTGAGCACCATCTCAAGAAACCAAAGACAAGGAAGCCCACTACTACCAGCAGCGGAGAGGCGAGCGGCGGCGAGACAAGCGGAACTGAGGGGAAGCGACGCAAGGGCAGGAAATGAGGTCATCCCGCTCTATCTTGAGTTGACCCGTCAATCTAGGTAGATAATCTTTGTACGCTTGATTATCTCTGGATGGATGCATAAATTATACACGACTACTTGGGAGGGAAATTGTAGAACGGAGTATGTGGCCAGTCACGACAAGCGTTGTGGACAGAACCATCGGGTATTGTTGTAATCACTATATATCCCGTCCATTCAAACATCGATTTTCTTGTATCCCTTTACCTACCCAAGATACTAGTCAATTGCTATGTCATGCGGCACAGACCGACGTACTCTATTTTCTAGGAGCATTTGAGCGTACTTTTCGGATAACCACCGGCAGTTCTCAAGAGAGTTGACGCCCTCGTGTCGTTGGCATTTGACGAGCTCGTCTCGCACCAGGCGGGCCTCCATTGCCTTGACCCATGACTCGCGGATAAAATCCTCGCGTTCCTGGAGTTTAGCTACATCCCGACCGACCGAGGTTGGTGCCGTGAGGAGGTAAAATGACAGCGCAATTTAGAAAATAACCGATTGGATACGAAGCTGGGTTGTGGGGTGCTTACCTCTGATCAGTTCAGCTCTGTCGTCGGACATGATCGCAGAAATATTGGTATGGTGTGCAGACGGAAATCGGAAGACGTGAAGGCGTGGTTGTCTCGGTTTGTTTGGTCAAATATGTACTAATCGTGCAACCCAACTTCTCTCGCTTCTCAATATCTGTCCCGCAGTACAACCACTTGGATGTATTCTTGTAGGACCTTGTTGGAAGGAGTACAGTGCTCTGGTCTGTGTAGAGAATAAGACGGATAACCCGCAACTGAGTAGCATTATCTTGTCAGCTCATAACTTTACATAGCCCTTGAGTGGATGGGGGAGAGGGCTGTAAACACATTTGTAGTATTCTTTGTTGGGGATATGAGCTCTGCCTAGACTCGATGAGCCTCGAATGGCTCAGAGTAAATTCATCATGATCTCATTGCAGTGCAAATCACGAGGGGTGCAACTCCCATGGTGTGATAATACAAGTTAATGGAACCCGCTCTGGTTATGCTGCACAAAATACGTGGGAAGACACGATTGTCAGGTCATTCCTCGCCTGTTGTTCAACGGTACTTACCAGATCGTATGATCATTCTGCCATACTCCTCCCGCCGCCCGCGCGTTGCAACTGTCTCAATTGTTCCCCATGCAACTGTCTCTCTCTTTTCTCCTTTACACATTCCCGGACAAGGTATGTGATAGTGCATATAAAGATGCAAAAAGTTAGCCAATCAACCACTCTGTTCAGCAGCGGCGTCAACTGCTTCATGGCATTTTGCACAATTTCCTGTTCATTAACAAACAGTCCCATCATAGGTACTGTCGCTTTTGTGCGGGTGTAGTTCTTGTGTACAAGTCAAGTCTAGCATCATCACTACTAACGAAGTGCATGCTTACTTACCTAGTGTGGATTGCGAGTTGAGGTAGCCTCGTGCGGTGCTGTGGTGGCACACGTGTCTTCGTTTGGGCATTAGAACGAGTCTAGATGGCCTCGAGTACGCCGCATCATATTTTCACAGACGTCGTATGCCGATACTCACGTGGCTTTGACGCTGGTAAAGCACACGAGGTCCATTCATATATCCACTGATGACAGTGTAATGCATGAGACCGGCGTTCCGAAGGTCCTGGTCTTGATGTCAAGGGCGACTGACTTCTTGACGCTTAGAATGTGGGATTAAACATACGGCGGAACCTCCCTGGGACCGAGTTGGTAGGGTCACGAAGATATCTGATGTTCTGACCGTCAATAATGCTACCAACGGCAAACGAACTCCTACCGAAAGTATGATGCAGTTGTATATTTGGTTCTCATTCGAATGATCAAAATCGCCGAACCATCGTCAGACCTTCTGAGACGACTGAGTCGCATGCGAGCCGTCAATATTCCGGTTAGGTATGGACAAGGAAGATACAACTGTACGCGAACCAGACAAGCTTACGGTGATTGTTCACTCGCTACGACTATAATCACAGTTGTCCCCAATGGCTCCTAGTTCTCCTTGGGAAGAAACGACGGAACATTTAATCGCCTGCCTTTCCTCGACTCAGGGTATACTAGCACTTTCACCATTCTGTCCCCTCTGGGCAACATTTTCCTTGGATCTGTAACATGCATTCAGTTCGCATGGGTATACCTCAAGCTTGGTATTCAAGTGAGGTATCTTCGAAATACATGTCAAAGCGACCCCATACCTTCATCATAAACGTTGGACGATAGCCTCCAGGATCCAATACGAGATATGGTTGAGATAACAGTGCACTTACTCGCTTTCAGTAACAACGGCTGTCTGCGGGTGTCTGTTATTCAGATGATATTCTCATGAGCTTGAGACAATCAGGAAAAAATTGGAGGGATATTCGGTCTCTTGTCGGTCTTGTTTTGCTGGCCACGTCGAGCTGCTCACGTGACTAGTTAGTTCGCACACATGTAGTGACTTTTACTTCCCTCAGTTCGTTCTTCAAAGCTTCACACCCGAGCTGAGGTACCCTATACGCAAAGGTTACAGTATGCTTTAGCCAACTTGCTTGTAGTTCATCTGACCTTCAGGTCCAACATATTTGTGCTCCGAGTTACGACGGAGTCGGAGCCTAACGGAGCTGTCCGCTGGCCCACTGGCAACGCTGCCTCTGTGATGGCATCTGATGGCCGTATTCACGAATGAGGATTCGAGTGTCAGATTCGTTCATGGCCGGCGTCGCAACGTGCCCTAGGAGCTTCTGCATGTCTTCCCCTCGGACCTTGTCCGCGATGAGAACAACGATCAAGAAGAGTGGATGTATATCTCTGCGCGGCCCTGGCGCTCGCGGGGTGACGAGGAATATAGTTATATCATTGCCTCCAAAGAGAACATCGGCGCCTGTGGAGCCAAATACAAAATCGTAGGGGGATTTAGAAGCTCCTCGGGGAATTTCCTTCCGCGACCTTTTTCGACCTATGGATTCAGTATCGCAGTAAAAAAAAATCGCGATAGACACAAGTCAGACACGCTCATCTTGCATGACATAAAATGGGAATCGCGTAGCGGGAACGACAGTGTTGGAGATACTCTACCCACCCCTCCATGCGGATTAGCAACGCAAAGCAGTTCTATCTCCCCGATTTGTTCTCGGTCTGCGCTTTGCAGAAGGGGAATATCTTCCCTGGCGACTTTGAGTCCATAGGTGCCGAATCCAAGGCTTGGATCAACGCATTTAATGCCCTAACAGAAAGACAGCGCAACATTTTCAACAGGACGAACTGCGAATTACTATCGGCGAGAGCGTTTCCCTACGCTTCCGAGGAGAGATTCAGAATATGTTGCGATTGCCTCAATCTTCTCTGGATGATTGACGAAATCAGTGACGACCAGGACGGGCTTGGCGCAAGAAAAACAGGAGATATCTTCATCAATTGCTTGAAGAACCCAGAGTACAGGGACGGCTCACCTCTCGCTCGACTCACGAAAGAGTGAGGTTTATTTGTTGCTTTCTCCGACAACTGCTCAAGCTTTCGTAGCTTCCGAATGCGTTTTTTCAAGAATCTACGCCCATGCTCAGCCAAACGGTTCATCAAGCACTTTGAAGACTACGTTGGCACGTTTGTCTTGGAAGCACACCTCCGCGAAAAGGGAGATATTCTCGATTTCGCATCGTACCCCGCCCTGCGACGAAACAACAGCGCAAACCACATTTAGTTCGATTTCGTGGCATTTGGGCTCGACCTTGACTTGCCCGACGAGCTGTTTGAAGATCCTGGTTTCTTAAAGGCGTATTATTCAGCGGGAGACGTTATTTGGTGGTCCAATGTTTGTGCCTTGCCATAGTCTATAGAGTATGACGTTCCAATATTGACTAGTACGACATCCAGGACGTGTACTCGTTCAAGATGGAACATAACAAAGGTCATGGTGGGAGTAATATCCTGACGATATTGATGCATGAACGGGGAATCGATCTACAGACAGCGGCTAACTTCGTTGGGGAAGAATGCAAGAAGCTAATGGATGTATACTTCGAGGAACGCAGGAATATGAGGTCGTGGGGGAGGGAGTTGGATGCCGACTTGGAACGCTACTTCGATGCGCTTGGACAATGGGTAGTTGCTAACATGGAGTGGTCCTTTGAAACGAAGAGGTATTTTGGGGAAGCTTTCGAAGAAGTGCGGAGGACGCGCCTTGTGAGGCTGTTACAGTAGGCCAGTGTCACTCGACTATTTCAACCCTCGGTACCAATAGTGGGTCGTGGTACACTTTGGTCTCCATGCGCACGTTTGTAGTACTAATACATACATTAAGTCTCCTGCCACATTCATTCCAAGGAGCAGCGATGATGTCGACATTGAACGGCATTCACCTGAATCATGCAGGGGTAGTAGATCTACTGTGGAGTACTCAAAACTTGAGGGGTGCATCATACACCGAACGTTGTCATTCACAGAACCTCCGGGTTGCTGAATTGGTGCCAGCCCGGTGTCCTGTCGCAATGAGCGGAAGATAAGCTAGGTAACACAAGTCACATGGATAGCCTTACCATACCTCGAGTTCTTCACAGAGCACCAGGCGTCTGTGAAGCGGGTGGAGATAGTGCGTTACAATAAGAATAGGCAGCTACTGCCTTGGGTGGTGGTGAATAAACATGCGATATTGCATGAGGGGTGTAGAGGACAATTATTGCACTTGGTGGGCAAAGATGGCAGACGTGGAAGAGACGAATGAAAATCAAACAGGTATGGATGAGCCGATGGGATGAGCCGATTTGCGTTGTACATGACCACGACTGAACACCATAAAAACAACCAAGGGGGGACTGAGGATGTGTTGCAGACAGATGGATGGAGAAGAGATAGTGTAGGGAGTAACCGGCGCAAAGGGGTGGTCTACAGAGTGAAATAGATAACCGGTGGTACTCTGGGCTACAGTTCGTTTGCAACATTGATAGAAAAGTACGGATGGTGCAGGGCTTCCCGCACAGTTATCCGTTGGGCGGGATCAAAAGCAAGTAATCGGCGCACGAGATCCAAAAAATGTTTGTTGATCTGATCGCTGGGTGGTATAACCTCCTGCGAGAAAGTGGAAATTGAGCGAATAGCAATAGGAATTGCAAACAAAGAATTACCACGAGTGACTTGGTTGCACGAACATCCTTCTTGCTCTGCCGCGAGGCCTTGGGCTTGGGCCAGTCAAGCCGTGAACCTTCCTTAAAGAACTCTGGCTTCGACCGCGCTCCTGCACGCGCAAAACGATCGGGCATCTTTCCCATAACCGCTTCCATCATGGCCAGGTGCTCAAGGTTATCGTGTGTTTGATAGAGTGCAACCCCGGTATAAAATTCGACAAGAATGCATCCCAGTGAGTAGGCATCACACGGGTATGACCAACCCAAGCCTTAAAAAAAAGAGTTCACGTAAGCATGAACCTCGCGAACGAAAGAAGCGCACCAAGGATGATTTCCGGCGCTCGATAGTGACGTGTTGAAACAACCGTTGAGTGATACTCTTCCTCGAACGTCGCAGAACCGAAATCTATAAGGCGAATGTCCGTAGATTGAAGTAGCCGTTTCGTCCGTGGTGGAGCGTTCCGCTGTAGATGGAAATCTCATTACATCTAATTTGCGTGTCTAAGATGCGGCAGCCACTCACTTTTCCAGGCACGGGTGTGACGGCAAGCCTGTAGTCGTTGTGCACAAGTAAGATGTTTTCCGGTTTGAGATCTGTATGAATCAAGTGGAGATCGTGGAGGACTGGAACGGCACACACGTGAGTTATACCCCGATGCAGGAAGACAACGACGTACAAGCAACACTGCCAAGTAATTGCCTGGCAAAAGATTGTATGTGGTTCCGGGGGAACGGGGCAAATTCGTTCTCTTTCAAAAAGTCATATACACACATGCCCAACAATTCCGAAACAAGGCATATGTGGTTTCGGTGGTCAAACCAGTGGAGTAGATGGATGCATTTACTGGAAAATGATACAATAGGGTATTAGTATTCCGGAAATTGCCGTTGAACTCGCAGACCAACTGGACATTTGCGGGGTCTCTTTCCTTGAGCTTTTGGAGGACACGTATCTCAATCTTGCTTGCATCACGGTATTTTGGGATGGCACGGATGATCTTAATCGCCACCCGGTTCTGTGTTTGAATGTCGACTGCTTCTACCACTTTGCCAAAGGTTCCTTGACCTAGAAGGCGAACTGTGCGATCTGAAGGTAATGGGTGGTCGGAACGAATGAATATTACAGACGGACAACGACATACAACGATTATAAATTATGTCGTCTGGGACAATAATGTAGTGGCCTTCCTTATCATCACAGGGAACGACGCCGTTGGATGGCTGGTGATGAATTAATAGACCGTTCCTGAGTAAAGGATTGTAAGCAGGATGTTACGTACGTCTGTGGTTGCAGGCCCGCTGCCGCTTGCCCAGGACTTGGAGGAGGGCACGGCGGCCTGTTGTTGGAAGGCAGTAGCGACCTTCTTCACAATGGTCCCACGGGAGTCATCGGGCTGGTCCCGCTTCCTCTTCTTTGGCGCTGGTGCCACCAGCACTGCCGAGGAAGTACTGGCAGACAAGGCCTGTGCCTCTGCGGCGGCACGGGCTCTGGTCCTGATCGGAGCTGAGTAGGGTGGGGGCTGGTAAGAAGCGGAGTAGGCATTGGTGTGAGTTGTTGCGGGAGATATGGTGGATGGAGGTGGAGTGTCTTCAATAACGATTACCTCACGCACCCGGCCCTCGTTGTCGACTTCTTGGACTTCGCTGTAGCTGACTGTGTACTGGTGGGCTCTCTTTCGCTTGCGGGAGACGACGGGGGGAGTGGGCATCATTGTGGGATTTGAACGAGGTTGGGCGAGTGATGGGGGATGATACTGGTCTAGGAGAGGAGGGAAAGGTTGGCGATTTATGACAGCTTGCATTCCCTGGAGGAGAAGATGGTGGTAGGGGACGAAGGGGGAAGAGGTGAGGAAACGAGATTGAAAGCCAGCAAGCCAGCTCAACTTGTCCGGGCCTCTGAGAATGCAACACACAGGATCAAGTGCTACTTGTTTTCCCTTGTTTTGCCACCCAAGCCACACAAAAAATCCAAAAATTAGAGACGCTCCCGTAGCGCTGAATATATTATCCCGACGGAGACTCATCATGTTTTTGCCCCGGATCCTGTGCAAATTCGTGAGCTGATGCACCAGAAATGGAAGCCAAAACTTGGCTCGCGCCCGTTTTCGTAATGAAACGTGACCAGACGTTCCCAGTTGCGCGTCACGCGGGGCGGTCACGGAGGAGTGTATTCGCTGTGCTCGTCGACGAGTCTGTCCGCGCCGCCCAGTTGCTCGTCGTTCTCCACGACCTCCAGCGTAGCCAGCATGCGTGGCCTCCCCTTTCCCAGCAACGCTCTCTTCGACCGTGAAGCAGTGAGCGAACGTGGAACACCCTCCAGCAACGTAGACGACATTCCGATCGATCCTGCCCTCGCTGGTCCTTCAGCCATCGACCCTGCCATAGCAGGCGACAGAAGTGGTCATTTAGAGGGTTCTCAGCAGGTAAGTTTCGTCCGTTTCACATATCTGTGACACCCAGTCGGCGACAAACACGTCGCGTGTTGTAATTAGCTTCAGACGTGGTTACGGAGTGCAATGCTCATCAAATCATCAACAGCTGCATCCCATCATTGTCCAGGATGATTTTGCGCCTCCTCGGCAGAGGCATCACTCTCAAGAACCGTTGCAGTACGACCAGGGGCCTCAAGGTGATCCGTTCGCGCCTCAGCCACCCGCGGTTTATCTGCCGATCCCGGAGACGGAGCTTCCACGGGCCACGAAACCACAAAAACGAAAGAGAAAACCTAGACGTGAAGAGGAATGTGGTTTTTGCCAGGGTAACGATTGCAAGAACAAGCATGGCGAGCCCGAGGTGATGGTCTCCTGTGAAGAGTGCGGGCGGAGTGGTGCGTCTCCCCGTGTTTGGCGGAGTGGAGAGATTTATTAACCACGTTTCCCAGGACATCCAAGCTGTATGGAGCTTGGCAAGGTCGCCGAGGTAGTTCGATCCTACCCTTGGAAATGTATTGAATGTAAGATCTGTGAGATTTGCCAAGAAAAGGGGGACGATGTAAGACTGTTTGTCCAGTTTATGTGCTGTTGGTTCATATGTCAATAGGCCAGGATATTGTTTTGTGACTTTTGTGATCGAGGTATGTCGCAAGTTGTACTGCGCTACCCGCTGTTCACACTTTCGCTCTCTATAGGTTGGCACATGGACTGTCTCCAACCTCCATTAGAGGAAGAACCACCAGGCCAGTGGCACTGTCCTCAATGTCCACCACTCGACATACTCCCTCCCGATCCTGGTTCCACCCTGGCCCAGCACGACGCTTTCCGCCCGGGAGGACTGGGCTACCCCGCTGGCAAATCTGATCCAGATGGATCGAACGGTGACCCACTCGGAGCGGACCCTGAAATGGATACCCAGGTCGACGATTTGTCCACTGACGAATCCTCCGATTCGGACTCGGACTCGGACGAAACGGTGAGCGCTCCTGCGGCGCGCCGTTCTGATCTAGCCAAGAAGAGACGACCTGCTAAGCGCACAACAGAGACGCAGACTCCGCGTCCCACAAAACGCATGCGCATCAAGGTCCGCTCTCCTCCTCCGCCGTTAATTGTACGGTTGCGGCTCCCGCCCAAGGGCAAGGGCAAGGAACGTGAGGACGATATGGAGCAAAACATCTTTGAGGACCTTCTGCCACCAGCGGAGAGGGATACGTCGAAGACGAGTATCGACAACTTTGATAGGTCAAGATTTGAGAAGAGTAGGATTGCTGCTGAAGTATGTAGTTGACGTATGCACTCCGGTATCCACGGCTGATCACCTCTAGGAGAAATTGTATCCGGCTCCGGTTCCACCACCTTCGGCTGCCGAAAACTCAGATACGCCGATAGCCGGTCCGTCTTCCCGCCCCCTTCGCTCCACCACCCTCCATCAATTATCTATACCTTCTTCACTACCACCTGTATCTCCTGTGCCATCCACCCCAAGTCTCGTCCCACCTACGCCAGGAATCTTCTCCCAGACCCCAAACACTCCAGCCATCCCTGACGGACACCCGACGTTACGTATACGCACCATCCGTTTCGGACCCTACGACATTCATCCTTGGTACGATGCCCCGTTCCCGGAAGAGTATGCAAATATACCAGACGGCCGACTGTGGATATGCGAGTTTTGTTTGAAGTATATGCGTAGCCGCTTTGCATTTGGTCGACATCGAGTGAGCCCTCGTTTGAATGTGGAACACACCCTGTAGCTGACCGGTGGTTACAGATGAAATGTAAAGCTCGCCATCCGCCGGGTGACGAGATCTACCGCGATAATTCAATTTCCATATTCGAAGTGGACGGACGCAAGAACAAAATATACTGTCAAAACCTTTGCCTCTTATCCAAAATGTTCCTTGACCATAAATCTCTTTTCTATGATGTCGAACCATTTCTTTTCTACGTCATGGCGGAGATCGATGACATCGGGGCTCATTTCGTGGGGTACTTCAGCAAAGAGAAATGTTCACCGAAACAATACAACGTGAGCTGTATCATGACACTTCCAGTACGACAACGGCAGGGCTGGGGAAATTATCTCATCGATTTCAGTATGCTTGGAATCTCTGGATCATGTCGAGTTGTTGACCAAATGCTCGCTTAGGCTATCTGTTGTCGAAGAAGGAGCAGCGTGCAGGCTCTCCTGAGAAGCCTCTCTCTGGACTAGGCGCTCTTGGCTACAAGAACTACTGGACGCTTGCACTTATGCGGTACCTCAGATCAGCACCCCCGAAACCGACCCTGGAAGGTCAGTTTATCTTTCTTTCGCTTATGGGTTGACTCTCCCTCACACTAGGTGCCCTGTGTACCACTGAACAGATATTAGTAGAGCCACGTCTATGACCATCGAGGACATTTTTACCGTTCTCACACAGCAAGACATGATTACAGTGGACACCACATTCCCAGACTCTGGTCGTCCATCACCTGGGCAGTCGATCAAGTTCCCACGTGGTCGCAAAAACGGCATTGCACGGAGGCACTTGCAGAGACCCAATCCACAAAAGCAAACGGAAGGGGGAGGAAACAAATCTAATACGTCATTCGTCGCTCCCACACACTACGAAATCTCTTGGGACCAAGACAAGGTAGAACGTTGGCTTGAAGCCTGGGAAAGGAAAGGATACCTGAGGCTCAAGCCCGAGAAGCTGAAATGGACACCGTTCGTATTGTCTCGCACCAAAGTGGGTGCTCTGCACCCTCAGACCAAGGCGGACTTAGGTTTCTGTGCTGCAACCCACACTGGGACACCTCAGAGTCCAATGGACGGCGGGACGCCTATGCTGGATATTGGCGATCGGGCCAAATCACTGGGTTCTGGACAAAGTTCGTCAAACGAGCAGAACGAACAAGTGATGGTTGTTCGTGATGCAGTGGAGGTGACTGCAGCCCACCTCTTTGATGATCTGCTCCCCGAGAAAATGGCTACACCAAAGGGGCAGGTAAAAAATAAGCTCAGGGACGCTAGCCTCGGCCCCCTTGCGATGTCTACCCGGCCAGCTTCTGCACGAGCAATATCGGACAGTGGCAATGGACCCCGTGGGGAAAATAGCGAAGCCTTGGTTGATGGTAGCGGCGATATTGTGCGGAGGATTGAAGACGTCACTCCCACTGTGCCAATCAAGCGTCGCCGCGGCCGCCCCCCCAGAGTCCGACCGCCTGACAAAGCTCCTCTTGTACCCCAGTCCTTTTCGGTTGAGTCTGTACTGACACCGCCATCTAAGCCAACATCACCTCGAAAACGCAGGAAACTCGATTTACCCTCTCCTGAGGGTCTACGCGCACCCATGGATCTTGTTTATACTGAGCGGCCTGATGAGCGTGTTGATCAGCCAGTCGAACGTCGTCCGTTGGTTGTCAATGGAGGAGGTCATAGGCCTGCCGTCGGGACTACGGAAGGAGATAAGGAGTCGGAGCGAAAAGATGGCTTGGATGATGATATCATGCAACAGGAATGCACTGACGTGAAATCCGAAGATCTGGGAACCCCCCTCACGGGATTGACCAGTCGGCACAGTGTTCCGAGTGATGATACCGTGTTCGTGGCAGAAGGTGCTAATGGCTCTGTGGTTCGCAGCAAGATTTCAGGGGAAGGAGAGCCTGGGGATTCACCGCTGCTTGGTTCACGTGCCACAGGGGACGGAGGGGCCGCAGAAGATGCTGTTGGGCTGCCAGTGGTGGTCGAGGAGGACTCGGATTTGGATGCTGAGGGAGAGCCAGACGATGAGATATGAGATATGGACGGTTATGTATCCATACAGATCCCTTCTAATTGTTTGTGCACCTAGTTACATACTTGTTTGTTTTTTGCGATACGAACCGGAGCGCCTCTATGGTCGTTTGTTTGGACGCAGCGTGAACGAGCCACAGCAAGCGCGAGCGGTTCACGTCCGGTTCACCGTGGTTCAACAGGAGAGTCAAGCTGGCCATGGACAACTCCCAGCCCCATGGGTAAGTACGTCCCACAATCCGTCCAGTTCATCTGTGCACGACGTTATTCTAACCGCAATGTCTCATTGTATTTTTATTCGCTTACAGTGACCCAGGCATGGCCTTTGGCCATCTACAACGTGATCCCAACGTCAGCAACGTTTCGGTGAGGATCACCCCTCTTTTCACGCAGCCTCATCGATGAATCCATTACAGAGCCTCAATCAAGCGTTGGGACCTCACCTTACCCCTACGCTTAGTGCGCGGTCGGCTTTTCACGATGGCGCATTTAGACTGACAGATTCGCCACCGACCATCATCGACTCAAATGGTAGTGGTGCCCGGCCCGCTCAGCCTGTCGCTGGTCCTTCACGTTCCCCTATACATGAATTTACTGTTCCCCTCACGAACGATGGTCCAGCTACGAATGCACTGAAGCGCAAGCACAATGACGGCGCTAATGCGATGTCGAACAGCCAGCTGGGGAAACGAAGACGAGATGGTGAAGACACAGGAGAATTTGACAGCGATCCTGTTCATGGTTCAAAACATTGGACTGAGGAAGAGAAAACTAAGTTGTTCACTTGGCTCATGGACCCGAGCGAGGACGAACATTGGGGTTCCCTCCGCTCTACCAAAAACTCGTGTTTCCGAGAGGTGTGTATTGGTGGAATGGCGATACTTCCCTCGTTCATGGTCGACTGCAGTGTGCCTTGGAAGTTTTTGGGGGGAAGAAAACGTATCAAGCTCTCAAGGGTTGCTACGAACGCAACTTCAACCTGTTCAAACAGGTCTATGCTTTTGAGGCATATCATGCACCATCTGGCAATGGGCCCCTAAGCATCATTGTTGAAGGGGACAGGCTACGAGAATATGAGCGTCGCCTTCAGCTAGCCCGGAAGGGTGGCTGTGATGTTGGAAATCTTAATGCAAGAACCATAGACCACTGGCACCGAAGTGGGTGGTACAATCTATTTTACCGCAGGTAGGTCACAGTCAGTCGACCATCCATCAACTGAACAAGGTCCCCTTGCAGATGGAACGGTGACCCGGCGGTTACTCGCCCCTCCACTCGGTACAATGCAAATGGCGCATCGGGAGGTGTGGGAGGCACAGTCAACAACGATGAAGTCGAAGACGAAGAGGGTTCGCTGGACATCTCAGATCCTCCGCACTCTGCACCGCCGCAAATTGCTCGTACACCACCCTACTCTCACCCCATGAATCTCCAACCCTCTGCTGGCTTCGATCACCTTACTGTGGAAGCAGGACCGTCAAGCTCACCTGGTCGGCCCATGGTTCCAGGACAAAAGCCTGCGTCGCCTCAACCAGAACAATCACATATTCATTTCTCCGTTCCACAGAATTTGATGGCAGCCTGTCTCCAGTTGCTTCAAGCACAGGTTCAACACAGCAAGCTTAAAATCGATTATCTGCGCCGACGCGAGGAACGGGAAGAAAAAGAGAGCTCAGTGCGCCAGGAGCTGGAACGCCGCCGATTCGAGAGGGAGCAAGCGGATCGGGAGAATAACAAAGAATTTGGAATAAAGCAGCGGGCTCAGGTTGCAATGGAGGTAATGGCCAATCCGAAAGTGGATCCATCTGTGCGACAGGCAGCAGTGGACTATTTGAAGAACCTCCTTGCCACTGATTGAACTGGTTCGGTTTGCGAGAATGGTGTCATATTGGCTTGATGGTTATTGTGTCTTCACGCGGACAGTCATTGTATATTCAATCATGTTTTGTATTTACCTAGTGTCTACTACCTAGTACAGTAGCAAGTAATACGATTTTGTAGATGTAGCCCTGCGAGTGGTGTAGTGCACGTGTAGGACAGCCAAGAGGCCTCGTTGTATTCATTCGTCAGCTTGACTCCTGAATTTACTCACAAAAGCCCTCCAGTGTGGCAAATGTTCTCTGATCGTGTGGTATGCTCTACGCCGAAATCGCCACACCGAGTTCTGTGCCTAACAATGCAGTTCCATTTCCCTTGGAATAGTTCCCCGGCCGAGTCGCACGGTTCGAGTGGCCTGCGAGCCTTTGCCTACCCTCAGACCCTTACCGGTGCCTTTCAGATAGGACTGCCCGCACATCCCCCTCCCCCCACACTTTTCCGTCGCATCACACGGCACTTGCACTAGTTATGTAGTAGTGAATACACAAATAACGGGACAGGCAAAAAAACCCCAAGGGTGTATGGCCAACAAAGTAGTTACTGACTTCACATGTCTATGGTTCTACATCACCATGCCGTCAGACTGCAAGTCGGAGCTTTGTTGCACCCTAGTCAGACGGCGATGAACGAGTCTACCACAACTTGACCATCAGACACAGGACTAAGCAGATTCAGATGAACATACCGCTGAAACAGATCCAATGGGCCATTGCCTTCCTGTTCTGCATTACCAGTTTCCCGTGTTCCAGGGATGGTGACTGGCCGTATAGGTATCCAGCAACTCAGTGGGCTTATGCCCTCTTCGTAGCTTGCATGAGAAACATAGAGTAGAAGTCCGTCTGATATTACATTCACCGACACAGTTGTCAGTGCACTGTGGTCAGTCCCCGAATCGATCGACATCGCAAGATCCAAGGAAGGCATGAGTCGGAAAGGTGTTGAAGTTGGGATCTCGACGGAGATCTCACGTGTTGAACGGGCTAGGGGCACGATATAGGAGTGCAGCATGGGGAAAGTCGTGTCCGTGTGGTAAGGAATAGGAATGAACGACGTTGGATACTGGAAATTAAAAGAGGTTGGTTGTGAGGCCGATTGTTGAGCCTCAGCAGAGCTACCGAACGAGAACACTGTTGAAGGTGGTGCAAACTTTGGCAGCTCAGCAAGTCGAGTGTCCCGCCACCAAAACCTGTGGATTCGATGAGTATGAGATGGTCGTCATTGAATCATAGAGTACCTGAAAGGGGTTTCACAATCTGCGATGTCCTGACCTTTCCACTTGATGACATCGAGAACGTGTAAAATCCCGTTCGTTCTCCAATTGACGTCGAGAATGCAATCCAATACTGTTAGCGGGGGAAGCGAAGATGGAAAGCGTGGAAGTAGCTTTTTCCCCAGGAGACGAGACCGAAGAGTGGTATTTGGCGCTGCAGAGAAATGTAGTCAGCGTCATCATTCTGAATTGGGAACAAATATTAGAACATATTCCTATGATTCCCGACGTTGACTGGTGAGTGATTGCTAGACATCGCTTTCCCATTGGTACGGGTGCCACTGCAACCCAGCTTCTCTCAAGGTCTGAAGGAAGGCCATCGTCTGCGTCCTTTGAGTTGTCGTCCCAAAGGCCAGGTTCCTCTTTCATCTCCAATAACTCCGCGTACATGCATCTGTTTGCCCACTTGCTAGGTCCCTTTGTCCGCCTCCGCTTGTTTTTGCCGCGCTTGTTTTTCAGACGGCTGTCATCATCTGCCTTGGGTGCAACAAGAGCGCCAGATACGTCCGGTGTGCCTGCAAGGGATGCGTAGTTTCTTATCCCTTCCCTTATCACCTGAGGTTCTTCGTCAATATCCTCGTCACCCTCGTCATCAGATGCCCCGAGACTCAGTTGTGCGAATGCATCAAGCTGTCTGGAAGAATCGAATTTCTGAGCTCTTCGCTATACCAAACGGCCATGCACATGAGATATCGGTGCGCTGATAGGCTCAGGTTAACTTCACGCACCCGCCTTTGTTCTTCTAGAGCCTGTACAATGTAGGCATCCATGTTAGCTCCTACGAAGGGACTGAGCCAGAAACGTAACGGTTGACCTTTTCACGTCGAGCCTCTTGTGACACTAGCTTGTCGGTGAACGTAGTGGGTGGGGCTTTGTACGTTGATCTCCGGTCAGCACTATGCGCGAACATGATTCTAGTACTTGATGAGATCGATCGATTGTCGATGGACCATTAAAGTTGATTGCGAGCCTGGGCCGCAGCCGAAGTCACTGCTAAACACGAGTTCAGTGATGACCAGAACAATGACATGCCATTGGTTCGGGTTCAAGCTTATTTTCAAGCCCCCGGGCCGAGTTGGAGCTCGACCCATGTTACCACAACCCAGTCCAGTGAATATTAATTGAACATTGGTTGCCATGTACAGTGTATCACTACAACGCAGCGCAATCCTCTGCAACTCTACGACAACCAACATAATATATCAGAATGGTGTATTCAATATTGATCACCTGCTGGATGCCAACATGTCATGATGTAGCGTACTTTCAAGTAACTGCTCTGAGCACGGCCTATCAACATCACCAGGGTGCATGCAACATGATGACAGCATATTATCACTCACTTGTGTCCTCCTATGAGGGGTGCCGGTGAGTGTGCGACTGAAGACTCCAAAAGTTTCGTCCTGCCAATGACCAGGTTAGATAGTTTCTTACTAATAGTATGCTTAGAGACAAGTGTTTCCTTTCCTGGCATTATTTCTGCTCATTGACTTTTTTACCGGATTAAAACTAACTTTCTGGACTTTTTAGCCAACGGACGTCTCGGGGGCTTGTATATACGTATGCAGGCGGAGGCTCCTCAGCCAATTAAAGCCGGAGTGTCAAAAGTAAGTGGACATGCCTGTGGTCATGTCTCGGTTTCAAGAACTAAAATGTCGAAGGCTAAGACCAAGGCAAAGGCCAGGTACCTGAAGCGCAAAAAGCTGCGGAGAAAAGCACGGAAGTCTTCAGCACCTCGGAAACCAGGGGATATTCCCCAAGCAAGTTCGGAATCCGAAGAGGACGAGGAGCATCATGACGATGAAGAGGGAATTGCAGATAAGGTTGACAGCGATAGCACGAGCGAAGAGAGGGTGATCGCCACAGAACGACCCGTTCAGCCGCCCAAGAAAAGGCGAAGAGTGGTCGAGGGGGGAACAAATTCAGATGTTGGCGAAGACGGAGAAGTATGCGAGTCGGAGAACAAGGAACTCCCTAGCAACCGGAGACCTCTCGCAAACCCAACAGGGGCTTTACCGTCATTTCCTCTGCCAACGGTGCCCAATGCACCACCCAAATCCGTGCTTGCTATGCAAGGGATTGATAAGGCTCTTATACACGCAAAAGTTATCAATCCTGGTGCTGTGACGCCTCTCTCGGCAGCTGAACAAGATCATGACATAGGTCTTAGCTCGAGGACACGAAGACGCTTGCTTGACCTCGGCATCAGCGAACTCTTTGCTGGTCAGGGGCTAATTACACGAGCTCCGGCTTTAGGTGCTGATGATCTGATGTATAGTGCAGACCATTCTTCTGCCTTTCCTCATCCACCACAGCCGGTCGCTGTATGCACCACACACTCCTCCTCACGATGTATGTGTTTCCGCGCCAACGGGGAGTGGGAAGACACTTGCATACGTCCTTCCTATACTAGAGGCGAGCTCCAGTGTTATTTGGTGTTACACGGAATTGCTGATGTTCGTGATGCTACAGGTTTTATCAAACAGAATCGTCACCAGGCTGCGTGCTTTGATCGTTCTGCCCACTCGTGACCTTGTTACGCAGGTCAGAGAAACGTTCGAGGCTGTCGGTAAAGGACGTGGCTTGAAAGTGGTTTATATCTTAGCGTATTGTGACCATTGCCTTTCTGATTATCTTTGCTAGATTGGCACCGCGACAGGCCAACACTCATTTGCTCATGAACAAGCACAGTTGGTCTCCGAGACCGATGCTGGGTAGTTTTTCCTTACCGTTTAGGCGACGTTGACTAACCCCCTTCTGTTTTGCAGATTGCTGGGTGGCTCTAGCAAAGTGGATATCTTGATATGCACTCCAGGCCGGCTAATTGATCATCTCAACGGAACGCCCAACTTTTCGTTGCAACACCTTCGCTTCTTGGTATGAGTATATTGATAGTTTCTATCCATATTTCTCAATAGAGCGTACTCAGGTCATTGATGAAGCTGACCGTTTACTCTCTCAATCATTCCAAGATTGGCTAGCCCAGGTGCTCACTGCTATCCATTGGAGACCTCCGCAGAGTGTTTCCCCCCTAAGTGATTTGTTATCGGAAGATACATATGTCCCACCAAGATGCGATTCTCTCGCACCTGCTTGCTTAGATTTAGAGCATCACGGGTATTTTCAAGTTGACGTCGGCGAGCGAAGAAGATTTTCATGCCAAAAGCTGTTGTTCTCTGCGACACTCACCCGGGATCCCGGCAAACTGGTATCTCTTGGTCTGCGAGATCCGAAGTACTTCGTTGTCCAGAGTCAAACTGAAGGTGAATCTGATGGTGCGCCATCGCACTTCGTTTCTGAACGATTTGCCATGCCAACCACCCTGACGGTGAGTCTCAAGCCTGCTTGACGTTTATTACGGGTTAAACTCTTTAGGTTAGGAGCATATGGTTGTCTGCGAACCATCACAAAAACCGCTCATCTTGCTTCATCTTCTCCACAACCATAATATTCGCAATGCCTTGATTTTCACCAAATCATCGGAATCTACGAGCCGCCTTGTCTTTTTGCTCGAGTGCTTCGAAAAGCTGAGAACGTCGGGACATACTCGCATTACGATTCGCGCGTACTCGAGTGATCTCCCCACAGGTGAACGAAAATCTATTCTCGAAAAATTCAAGGCACAAGAGGTCCACGTGTAAGCTATACGCCACTCGCAGCGCAATATTGATCTCACTCGTTGATGAATAGTCTGATTTGTTCTGATTTAATTTCAAGAGGGATTGACATCAACCATGTTTCTCATGTTGTGAGCTATGATACCCCAGTTGATATGAGGAAATATGTTCACCGTGTTGGGCGGACTGCTCGAGCGGGACGGGACGGTGATGCGTGGACATTGGTGGAAGAGCAGGAGGTAAGTGGCCAAACGTGGTATCTAGAGGGACACGAGACTGAACCCCCATAGGCGCGGTACTTCAAGGCAATGCTGAAAGAAAATGATCATCTACAGAAGGTGAAGAGGATGAAGGTCCCTCAGAGTGACATCCAGCCCTTCCTCGGAAACTATCAGGTGGGGCCCAGGTTACGGATCAGTCGTGTGGGAAGGCTGATGTGTTCTTCCAGGCGGCACTGCGCAGCCTGAGAGATGCGTGCGCCCGATAGTACTATCCCATGCAGTGTACATGGCAGTCGGCAATTTTTTGAAATCTATCACTTCCTTGCCCCGATTATGCTTGTCCACGATCACTGTAAGCACATAAAATGTACTGCGAGGCCCAATGCTAGCTCAGGAGTCCGACCAGTGTTGCGCTGGGCTCGGATCCTTGTTCGCGCCGGCACAGCCACTACTCTCCTGAGCAAAGTATCCGAGCAAGCGGATTTCCTTTTTCTGCTAGCCATCAGCCGAGCGCTGAGTCTGGACTTGGTGACCAATCCGTCTGTGAGGCAAGCGATCGATAGACACTGAGTCATCAAGCGAGACAAAGTACACGCGTTGTGATGCCGAAGCGAACGGTGGCAGCACCAGCCTATCAGCCTCTTAGATCATGACAACGGGCCGGCTATTATAAGTTACACTAATCATCGTGCCGTAAGCCAATTACATTCAGTTCTTTACGTGGGGGATTGCGAACTGGGGCACGAGTCTTTCTCCTTCGTCGCTCACTGACATGTCTCGTCCAGAGCTCAAGTTTGAGACAGACCCTATCGCTGAGCAGCTTGACGAGTCAAAGTCAGATGGTATCTCTAAGCAAACGACTGTCTTCCACAGGTGTCGTGATCCAGCAACGTCATCGTCCATTGTCCAACTGATTGAGCTCTAGTCTCTTCTTCATCAAGAATCCCAACCCTCCTCCGCCCAGGGCCTCCATTCATGACGCAGTCCTCACTCCTGAGGCGTCAGCGGGGTTTATCAGCAGGCTATGGTTTACTTGGGTAACCCCCTTGTTGTCGCTCGGTTATTCCCGACCCCTCGAAGCGTCGGACTTGTACAAACTCCCGGACGAACGCTCCGCGACTCAGATCGCCAATGCTATCCTCACGTCCTTCGAACGCCGACGCAAAGAAGCAGTGACATACAACGAGCGGCTGGAAAACGGTCAGATTGGCCCCGGCATCAAGTCTCTATGGTGGTCGATTCGTGGTGTCCGCATAGAACGGGAGAAGGCTTGGAGGGAGAAGGACGGAAAGCGGAAACCCAGTCTCATCCTTGCCATGAATGACAGTGTTAAATGGCGCTTTTGGTCCGCTGGAATTTTGAAGGTCATTGGCGATACTGCACAAGTCACTAGCCCTCTCGTCGTAAAGGTATGAACCACCCTTTCCATTGATATCCAAGGTAGTCATCTTTGGGGCAGGCAATTATTACCTTTGCAACAGAGTCGTATTCTGGGCATATTACTGGTACATCCACACCTCCAATCGGAACGGGCATCGGACTTTGTTTTGCTCTCTTCATCCTACAACTCATTACATCATGGTGTACCCAACATTTCTTTTATCGGAGCATGGCTTGCGGTGTCCTCATGCGCGGTGGTCTCATTACCGCGATATACTCCCAAGCTCTTTCATTATCTCCTCGCGCCCGCGTACAGATGACAAATGGCAGACTAGTAAACCACATATCCACCGACGTGTCTCGCATCGACTTCTGTATGGGCTATTTCCATATGTCCTGGGCTGCACCCATTCAGCTCACTATCTGTCTCATCTTACTCCTCATCAACCTTGGCCCGAGCGCGCTGGCGGGTTTTGCGCTTCTCATCATTACAACACCAATAAACACTCTGGCGGTAAAACGTTTATTTTCCCTCAGGATCAAGAGCATGGCCTGGACCGACAAGCGTTCCAAGTTACTCCAAGAGATGCTAAGCGGGATGAGGGTGATCAAATTCTTCTCATGGGAGATACCCTTTTTGAAGCGAATAGCTGAATATCGCCAGCTCGAAATGGCGTATGCTATTTTCTATCACTCTTGTTATCTCGACTGATGCCATCTTCCAGCTACATACGAACCCTACTCGTCTGTCGGGCTGGCCTGAACGCGTTTGCCATCTCACTCCCTACGCTAGCCGCCGTGCTTGCGTTCATCACTTACTCGTTGACTGGTCATCCGCTGTCCGCTGCGAATGTCTTCTCTTCTCTTACCTTGTTCCAGCTCATCAGGATGCCCCTCATGTTCCTTCGTGCGTAACGTGCGGTTCTTTTAAATCAAACTAACTGGCGCGACTATATAGCTATGTCACTGAGCTCCATTGCAGATGCTGCCACTGCATGCAAGCGTCTTTACGAGGTTTTCGAGGCCGAGACGTCGGACAGGACACTAGTATTTAACAAAGATTTAGATGGCGCAGTCAGGATAGATGGCGCAGACTTTACCTGGGATAGTTCTCCCCCCAAACCCGAAGATCCCAAGGTGATTAGTGATAAAAAAGGTGTGGACAACAGGATGAAGGGAAAGTCGGAATCAACGCCGCAACCCGTTGATGAGGCGAACATCTTCAAACTCAGAGACGTTAATTTGGAGGTCCCTCGCGGCCAGCTTGTCGCTATTGTTGGGGCAGTAGGGTCGGGTAAGACGTCACTGCTTCAGGCCATCGTTGGCGAAATGAGACGGATTGCTGGTACCGTCGAGTTCGGTGGTTCAGTTGCTTACTGTGCTCAGACTGCCTGGATCCAGGTAAGATTTGTTCAGGTCGTTATCGTGGAGGACTGACACCTTTGACCCAGAATGCTACGATCAGAGAGAACATTTGTTTTGGACGACCATTTGAGGAGGAAAGATATTGGAAGGCTGTCCGTGATTCTTGTCTGGAGCCAGATCTGGAGATGCTCCCTGCCTACGATCTAACCGAGGTTGGCGAGAAAGGTATCTCTCTCTCTGGTGGTCAGAAGCAGCGAATCAACATTTGTCGGGCTATATACTGTGACTCAGAGATTTTGATCTTTGACGTTCGTCCATCTCTTTATTTATCAATGTTGGGAGTTCTGATGGTCATCGCTAGGATCCCCTCTCTGCACTGGATGCTCATGTTGGAAAGGCCGTATTCTCCAATGTCCTCAAGAGCGGTACAGCAGGCAAAACTCGGATTCTTGTGACCCACGCATTGCACTTCCTCCCAGAAGTCGATTACATCTATACATTAGATGATGGGAAGATTGCTGAACGTGGTACCTACGACGCATTGATGGCTAGTGATGGTGCATTTTGCAAGTTCATAAAAGAGTTTGGATCGAAAGAAGATAACAGGAATAATAATGCCGGGGAGAAGGTCGAAATGGCTCGTGACGACAAACAAGAGCAAAAGATTAGTATCAAAGGCAAAGGCATGATGCAAGAAGAGGAGCGGAATACTGGCGCCATTCCATTCAAAGTCTACCGACAATACTTGTCTGCTGGAAATGGCGTGGTCCTTGTGCCGATTCTCTTTCTGTCTCTTGCTATGATGCAAGGCACGATGGTCATGTCATCGTACTGGTAAGTACACTTTACTTCTGTTTTGGTCGTCCTCATTTTGGTATTACCAGGCTTGTCTACTGGGAGGAAATAAAATGGAATTATCCGCAAGGCTTCTATGTACGTTATCTACTTTACCTGGTGGTGGTGTCTCAGGCAAGATTTGTAGATGGGCATTTATGCCGCTCTCGGCGTCTCGCAATCGCTAACCATGTTCTTCATGGGGGCCACCTTTGCAATGCTGACTTATTATGCATCACGAGAATTGCATCAAGTGAGTTCGTGCTTCGCTTAAAAATGTTACTCACAGACATTAACCTGTACAGAGAGCTATAACTCGTGTCCTCCATGCTCCTATGAGTTTCTTTGAAACAACCGTGAGTTGAGCATGTTGTTGTAGCGTCCCTAGTTACCATCGCTAATCTATATGTCTCTGACAGCCTCTTGGTCGTATCATGAATCGTTTTTCCAAAGGTATATTCAATGGGCTTCCCACTCTTCCTGCTAATTGTCCCATAGATATCGACACTATTGATAACCTCATTGGTGATTCATTACGCATGCTGAGCGCTACCTTGTCCAGCATAATTGGTGCTATCATTCTTATATCGATCATCTTGCCTTGGTTTTTGTTGGTCATCTTTTTCATCTTGAGTTGCTATTTTTATGCCGCGTATTTCTATCGAGCAAGCGCAAGAGAACTGAAGGTATGCCCCCGATGTTGGCTGTTTTCACGAAAGCTAATTTGATTACAGCGGCTCGGTATGCGTGCATTTAAACACTGGATTGCCGACCTATCCAGCTAACCATCCATCTCAGATGCTATTTTGCGCGGTTCTTTATATGCCCACTTCTCCGAGTCACTGTCAGGATTGACGACGATCTCCGCGTATGGGGAGACAGATCGATTCAAGAAAGAGAATGTTGAACTTGTTGACACCGAGAATCGGTGAGTTGCGATGAGCAGAGCATGTGCTATCACTGACTCTAGCTGCATTCTCAGAGCATATTGGTTGACCATTACGAATCAGGTGAGAAAGCTATTGCTAGTGATTACTGGACGACCATTGATTCATCCGACTAGCGCTGGCTCGGTATTCGCTTGGATTTCCTCGGAGCAATCCTTACGTTAGCGGTGGCCATTTTGGCTGTTGGCACCCGCTACAGTATCTCGCCAGGACAGACTGGAGTGGTTCTGTCATACATTCTGACTGTGCAACAGGTGAGCCCACACAAGGGGCGATGAAATTTTGTGAAACTGATGTATCATTTGAGTCTTTTGGATGGATGGTTCGTCAAGTTGCAGAGGTGGAGAACGATATGAATGCCGTGGAACGAATGGTCCATTACGCCAACGAAGTCGAACAAGAAGCCCCTCATCAGATTGAGGATAGCGCAGATTCTTCTTCCTGGCCCATTGAAGGCCGGATTGTTATGAAAGATGTTTTCATGAAGTATCGACCCGAATTGCCTCCTGTGCTTAAAGGTTTGAGCATGGACATTACACCAGGAGAGAAGATCGGCATTGTTGGCAGGTACTGATTTATCCCCTGGTACTGTGACGTCTTTTGTTAACAATGTTTGTAGAACTGGAGCTGGAAAATCATCAATCATGACGGCTCTGTACCGACTTGTGGAACTCTCATCAGGAAGCATTCAGATTGATGGTGTCGATATCTCGAAAGTTGGACTAGAACAGCTCAGGAAGGGGCTCGCGATTATTCCACAAGACGCTGTAAGTCTCCCACGCTGAGATTATGACACAACATTGACAGGCTCTACATTCTATTTCAGTTCCTTTGTAAAGCCATATAATCTTTGAGCGTGTCACTGTGTTGATCAGTTTCTTAGTCTCTGGTACTCTCAGATCAAACCTAGATCCATTTGGTTTATACGATGATGCTCGCCTTTGGGACGCTCTTAAACGGGCGTATCTCGTCGACACACATGAGAAACAGCCTCCTTCGCCTCAAGCAACCATCCGAGACAATGACCAGGTTACTGGCAGTCGTTTCGACTTAGATAGCCCAGTTGAAGATGGAGGCAATAACCTGTCAGTCGGCCAGGTAAAGCTTCCACCCAAATCATCGTTTTTTCCTTGCTGACAATCATTACTCAGAGGTCATTGGTATCGTTGGCAAGAGCATTAGTCCATGAGACAAAGATCCTCATCCTTGATGAAGCCACAGGTCTAATTCTACCCACTACTTACATGACGCAGTGGCTCATGTTTTAAGCAGCATCTGTGGATTACGAGACCGATGGAAAGATCCAAGAGACTATCGCGACAGAATTCAAGGAGCGTACAATCCTTTGTATTGCTCGTAAGTTTCACTCGGCTATTCATCTTCTGCTTTTGCTAACCAACGTGCAGACCGTTTGCGCACAATCATATCCTACGACCGTATCTGTGTTCTTGATGCCGGTACGATTGCTGTGTGTATTCCCTGCCTTTTCCATCGGGGCTTTCGTTGAAGAAGAATAATGAACTAGGAATTCAATACCCCGGCAAACCTGTTCAACATTCCAGACGGAATATTCCGCGGAATGTGCGACAAGTCTTCCATCACGCTTGAAGATATCCTCTCTCCGTCGAAGCAATTACAAGTATGAGCCTGAAACGTCACAGTAGAGAACTATTTCGGAAATTCTTGTCTTGGTGGTGCAAACGCAAGCGAACCCAGAAAACCCAGATCATCGATAAGATGCAAGTCTTTATAGTACCTATTCCATTTCTGCTTGCCACGTCTTCGGATGACAGCTGTGGCGCATTCAATAGAGATATACAACTGTATAGCGTTGGGCGCTAAAATCATCACTCGCTAATACCTTCAATCGCGTAGATAAAATTTATGACTTAGAGAAGACCGTGTTTATTGCCAGCAATTGCAATACTAGGACTCCACTGTCACAGCGTGAACTGCGCTTTCGATGATTGGTCCATATCGCCGACTCACTTTCCCTGCTGACAATGTTCGGCTCGGTTCAGCAATTTTGCTCCCTAACATAATCCTGAACTTGATCAATTCCGAAGCAACAATTCGAAGACTTGCATATATCTGGCGGTCCGACTCATTAGCTACGGATTTTGGATAAGTCTTCAACCAACCATGTCCCAGAAAAAGGAGATCGGCACTCTCGTCGTCGTTATGTTGAAGGCTCAGCATCTCCACCAGCCCTCGTTTTACAAACAAGATCCTTATGCTCAAGCGTCCCTCTCTGGTCTAACGAAACGAACCAAAGTTGATCCAAAGGGCGGCCAGCATCCAGTATGGGACGACGAGCTCCGGTTTCCAGTCTTAGCAGACGTGGGGAAAGACAAGGTTAACAGGATCTTGGAGGTCTCTTGTTACAAGGATGAACAACGAGGCGACGATATACTTCTGGGAAAGGGAACAGTGGACATCGAGGGAACACTCAAAACCGGCGAATTCGACGGTATGTAATCGACCTCTCACTCGAATGACTCTACCGCAGCTGACGGTGAATGTATCGATCTCTTTAGATTGGGTTCCTCTTGAGACTTCTGCAGGCACTAGGGGAGAAGTTTATATTGAGATGACTTTCTATGCAAATGCTCCACCCCCTTTGACACGTCGTTCTCCGAAACTCAGCCCATCCGATCGGCTTGCGCGTCCTGCTGCATATTATACGCAAGGTCGACAATCGACCCCAAAGTCGACTTCACCCATCGTCACCCCTGCCGTTGGAGAAGGAAAGCCAACTCAACTGCTTCCAACCGGTGGTAGCCAGATACCTTCGTCATTAATCCCCGCACAGAACCCCCAGAGCCGGGGATCCAGACAGGCGTCGCCGAATGGGAGTGCTGCTTCTGTCGTCGCTTCAAGAAACCGGGGCGACTCACTTCCACCACTCCCGGATGACAATGATCCATCTGACGTTGGTCCCGGAAAGAGCCCTAGCCTCCCTGCTGCCCTTCATCCAGGGGGGCGCAGCGGCCCGCGGCTCATGCCGCCATCAAATCGAAACCGAGTGATAAGCACGGGCCGTCCACCTCCCGAGATGCTTCCTGACCAACTTCACAGGAGGACCCTGAGCGACACACCTGCTCTGCACGCAGCAGCAGCAGCACCTCTCTTTCCTCATCTGCAGACTCCAGTACAACCTTATTCTCCTGGGATAACATCCACGCCAGGGGCAAGGGTTAGTTCAGCGCCCTCCATTACTGTAGAGGAACATGTTCAAGATCATCCCCCTCTGACGTTCCCCACCCCATTTAATCCTCCACCGGGGCTTGCTCAGGAACATGAACCGCGGGGCGTCCATGCAGCCGGAGAATACGATTCTTTCACCTACGGTCCTCCTGGTCCAGTCTACGTCCAGCCAAACTTGCAAGCCTACATACCCGTGTCAACGCAAGGCTACCCGCGGACGCTCTCTCCGTCTCAACGTCCGATGCCGCTTCAGCCTCCCCATACACCACCTGGACAGCCTCAGCAACCCTACGATGCGTATCCTCCCATGACTTCGCCCCCGTCTCACTACCAGCAATACACCCAATATGCCAGCGGACCTCCGACATCACTACCTCTGTCCCCACCTCAAACGTATCCTCAACTGAAGAGTACCCAACCCCAACAGCAACCACCACCATACCCACCGCAACCGCAGCAGCATCCTCATCAGCAACCCTATTTACCCCATCAACAACTACACCACCCTCAGCACCTTCCCTATCCTCAGACTCCGCACCCACCCCAAGTTTCATATCAACAGTATAAACATCCGGGCTCGCCCCCGAGTAATCAATCTCCTGGTGCGCCACAACATCAACCACTGTTGTATTCTCAATCCGTGAGTTCACCCCTTTTATCGCTATCAATAGCTCCGCCTCACTTGCATCCCCAGACTCCACAGCCTCAGCAACTGTACTTCGCAGTTCCTCCCCCTCCACCATCGGTTCAGTCGCAGACTCCCCAACCATATGCTGCTCAGTTACCTCCCCAGCCTCAGTCATATCTCTCACCGCCACCGCCACCCCCGCCACCGCTGTATAGCCAAGGTAGAAAAGGTCCATCCATCCCGGTCTCCGTTACGCAGCCTTCGCAAACACCGGTGCAACTGCCAGCGCCAAGCCAGGGACCGATTCCTCCACCCACATCCTTCCCGCAAAGTGTTCTTCCTGTTCCTCCCTCACTTCAGCCCCCGACTACTACATCGCTGCCCTTTCAAACAGCCCTAAACGCGGCGACCGTTTCCAGTACAGAAGACGTTGTCAGAGAGAGACAAGTGGAGGAAGGGCGAAATGAAGCTGAGCCTGTTGCTATTGCAGAAGCAGGGACCGTGCCGCGGGAGGAGGTAAGGGAGACTCTGGAAGACGTGACCGAAGATCAGACGAGCGAAGAACGAAGAAATAAAGTCGTCGAGGAGAGACAGGGACAGTTGGAGCAGCTCAAGGATACCGAGGGGCAAGGACTGTGTGAAGAGAAAGAATGTAGGCAGCGGGTAGAGGAGGAAGATCGACAACGACGTGAAGATGAGCTGCGAAAACAAGAAACGTTGAAGAAAGAGGAAGAAAGCTTGAGGCAACAAGAAGTGGAACGCAGGGGACGGGAGGAGGAACAGAGTAAGAAGCAAGAGGAGGAACAACGCGGGATAAGGGAAGACGAAGAACGGAGGAGACGGGAAGAAGAAGAGCGTAGAAGAAGGGAAGTAGAAGAGCGCCGGGTGCAGGAGGAGGAACGCAGGAGGGGGGAGGAAGAAGAACGCAGGAGATGGGAAGAAGAAGAGCGCAGGAGATGGGAGGAGGAAGAACGCAGAAAGCAAGAAGAAGAACGAATCCAACGCGAACGTGAAGAGGAAGAGCGTCGCCGCCAGGCAACTGAAGAACAAGCCCGCCGAAGGCGCGCTGAGGAAGCGGAGGCCGAAAGGAGATGGCAAGAGGAGTTGGCTCGTATCAGAGCACGCGCCGAACAAGAGGTTGCCGATGCAGCATTTGCACGTGCTCAGATGGAGGCAGAGGAGGCGGAGCGACAGAAGCAAGAAGAGGCAGACCTTGCACTCGTGCGACAAGCACAAGAGGAAGCTGAACGAGAAGAGAGACTTGCGCAGGAAAGGAGACGACAAGAAGAGGCGGATATGGAGGTCGCGAGGCGTGAACAGGCTCACGAAGAAGAACTGGAGAAAAGAAGACAGGAGGAGAGAAGGAGGAGAATAGAGGAAGCTGACCGAGAGTTGGCGAGAAAGTTAGACATGGAGCTGAATCTTGGGGCGGAATCCTCGTCGAATGGAGATCAGTCCCGGCAAAGGAGAGGAGATGGGAGTGGACGGCATTGATAGAGACGTCAGTCTTTACTATACCTCTGTTGTCAAGTTTGTCTACGTTCATATGCACAGCGTCCGGGCCGTGACCCGAAGGGTTTGTGGACTTTCACACCCGGATAGTGAGAACGGCGGAATCGTACCCATGACTGGCCTCTGGATAAACATACACCATGACCATCCCCCGCCTCACTCTCAACGACGGTACGCAGGCCCCTTGGATCGCTTTCGGCACGGGCACCGCATTCTACGGACAGGATGTCACTAATGCCATACAACTCGCCATCAAAAATGGCTTCACCCACCTTGACTGTGCTCAGATGTACTCCAACGAGGAAAGTGTAGGAAAAGGCATCTCAGCCTCCGGAAAGCCACGCTCAGAACTCTATATCACCACCAAACTCAACAAACTAGGCCCCGGGCAGACAGCCAAGACAGCCCTCTTAGAGTCTCTCAGGAAGCTCGGTGTAGAACGTGTGGATCTATACCTGATCCACGCGCCCAGTGCCCACATCGGTCGACTTCAGCAGGTATGGAAAGAGATGGAGGAGTGTAAGAAGGAGGGTTTAACCACGTCTATCGGGGTGTCCAACTTTGGAATTCAGGATCTGGAGGAAATCCTGAGCGTTGCAACGATCCCTCCGGCAGTGAACCAGGTGAATACCATCTGCATATTCACGAAAACAGACTTAACCTGGTGTCATGACCATACTCGATAGCTCGAAATCCATCCATACGTGTGGCAGTCCGTTCAACCAGTGATTGAGCTGCACAACGCCCACAATATCGTAACTTCTTCGTATGCAGGTCTTTCTCCCCTTTTCAGGGCTCAAGGCGGCCCCATCGACTTGGTGGTCCACAGGATTCGCGCGAGACTCGAGGTAACCAGAGGTAGTCCCGTCACTGATGGACAAGTCCTCAATAAATGGTTGCAACAGAGAGGCATCCTAGTGGTAACGTCAGTTGGCTATCTGCACATCGTTACAGTGGCTCACCGAGTAGCTGAACTTCAAATAGCACATCGTCAAAGGCCGAGAGAATTAGGGAATACGTGGACACCGACAACGTCCCCGACCTGACCACCCAGGAACTGCAGTCAGTAGATGATGCCGGGGCTCAACTTCACAAGAAATTCTTTGTGAGTCACGCTTTGGCAGCGGATGGTGAACTGTCCTGATCCACCGCTTGCAGTGATCAAGTAGAGCATCAAGATTGTTGTCGAGGACAGGTCGGAAGTAATAGGTAGCATCGACGCAATGTTCTGAACGTGATACAAGATGATATACGACAGCAAGCATGTTGCTCAAGTTATTTCATGGTCGATAATGAGGCATGGAATCAACCTAAAAGACTCTTGACATATCTCAACAATTCTCGACCCTATATGGCAGCCAATCTCAGTGACGCTCAAGGAACAGATGCTTCGATACTGACCCCATTGGTCTTTACGCCAGCTACCATAGCCTCGACCCCTCTCAACTCCGCAGAAGATGCTTGGCCGTCCAGATCGCCGCTAGGCAGGAACCGAGAGATACGTTGCCGCTGGCTGAGTTCGTAACGTTGAACAACACCCAACACTGCCCGCCAACCCTCTGTTGCGTTCTCAAGCGAGTCCACCTCAGGGGAGTGCGAAAATGAAGGAACAACTGACGAGCAAACAATATAAGGACAGTAGGATCGATGTTCTTTTACCACGTCGAACTCTTTCCGATGTTCCCGAGACACCGATGCAGAGTCCTCGTCCTGCACCAATGGCGTTGCCCCCCCGTTTCTAGAACATCCCCAAAGGCCAACTCGCCGCTGACAGAGGACGCAATACACAAGTGAGGTGTCTTGAGGAACAGTGACAGTGGTAGTGATGTTTGACCACGATTTTTTCATGCGCGAAGATGCCTCTACACGATCTGGAGATATGCCGAACTGGGAAATACTCGTTCGAGGTGAGGCGGAGGGTGTTGGTGTGCTTGCCCGCTCTCGGAAGTGGCTCGAGACGGAGCTGGCACGCGAGAGTGACGGGGTCGGAGGCACAGAAGCGGAAGGGCCATATAACCCCGCGCGTGAAATAGACGAAGAGGATGTGCAGCGGTGCTCACCGCGCGTCGCAGTTGGCGCTGCGCCCCATCCAAAGAGAGCGACGACGATGGCAGTGTCTGAGGGAATCACGGGATGAGTAGTCTCGTTGATGCCCATGGTGGAGTCATGTTCTGATACCCATCTTTCGGATGCTGCCGCGGAGAAGATGGAACGTAAAGAATTCATTTGTGAGGAGGCCTAAGCATCTTTGTGAGGAGGTAGTCTGTGAAAAGGTAAAGGATCAAACACACGAGTGGATGCCTAATGACCACATTGGCGAGGATGGGTTCGAGGGATAGCGCTGTGGCTCTTAATTCGCGGACCATTGCAGCAGGCGTCTGGAGGGATACCCGATAGACCGAGGCTAAAAAAACGGAAATCTCAGAATCTGATATCGGAAAACGACGACAAATACTGCTAACCCTCGCACTGTCTGGCCTTCCAAGGACACCCGTCCTTGTGCATTTCAACGAGAGAAACGCGTTGTTTCTCGATCAACGCACTAGCTACAGGTGGGAACCTTAGTGTATTTACTTATGCTAGACCCACCTTCTTACCAGCGTCTTTGCTCATACCCTCGCGGCCAGAAAGCATCCAAGATACGTCACACATTCCGCAGACCAGCCTATCTTTCCCGTTGTTGATCCAGCCACACCTCGCCGCAGCAACGGCGTCGATTTGTGGTGGTTTGTTGGCATACGTAGTGATTCTGAAAGTAGCGAGGCGAGACAGGAAGGAGTCCGTGGAAGAAGGCCTGTACTCAGACGCGAAGTGAGCAGGTGTCGACAGATGGGTTAGCGGACGAGCTTGTTTGGACTGCGATGCAGATCGTGCAAGAATTGCGGCAAGGTGAGGCGCGCTTTTTGAGACGTCTATCGTGGGTGTACTGCTGGAAGATGCGGACCGCGTTACAGAGGTTTTTAACATCTTTATTACGCGTAGGAACTAACTCAGATGAAGGTCGCGGTCGTTTTTTCGACGTTGCACTAAATTTAGCCAACGTGGAGTACACCGAGCGAGCGAGGTGAGGCCGCTTCGAGGGTGTCGGTCTCTCGACGGCAGACGCTAAGGATGGGGATACAACAGCTCCGTCCAGGGTATGGATTGCATCTTCAACCTTTCGCTATGGAACAGGTATTTTATAAGCAAACAACATGTCACGGAAGGCAGAAGCGGAAGAATTTCACGGCGGACTTTTTTTATGCGTACCGAGGATATTGAGGACGATGTGTTCGGTTCCATGAACGTGGGTGGCAAGGAGTGACTGCCACTGACAAGTGGCGTGGATGTCCGTCCGAACAAGCAGGACAACCCTAACACCGTCTATGTTAAGTTAGCCCCTGTACAGTACTGCCCATGTGTTCGACTACACTGCAATGCCCGAATTGATGCAGTAACCGGATATCCTCTTTTACAAACTAGACGCGCTCTAATGAATAGTCCTGACCCACGCTGCCTTGGTCCATTGTGGGAATGGTGTTGTATCGAGTCGTTATCAATTTCTAATGATGCCATGGAGTTACAGTAAATCCTGTCGGGCATTGCGTTTGTGTTACAAATGGCTCGCGGACGGCCCCAGCCGCTTCTGTTATTCGGTGGACTCCGTCGACTCAAGAAAGAGCGGGCTATACAATAATATTACATCTACACCTGAGGTAAGACACACAGCTTGCGTCATCACAGCACGTTCACGATGGAAATTGAATGGTGAGCTCGAGGGTGATTTGAATCATAAATCGACAGCCCCAAATTCAATGTTCTCGGAAACAACGATTGGGCGCGGCCATCACCCATACTGTGGAATAATCAACGCATGGGTTTCGGGTTGTGTGGTAAACCAGTGACACACCGAACAGACATGCATTCGACCACGCCGCTGATGGGATTATCCGTGATGACCACGATTGGTATCGATGACCCTAATCATCGTCAAGAAGGGGGGGAGGCCGCATTATGTGTTCGGAGCGTGCAGATTATGCGATTGTCATGAGGCATCCCTAATATAAGAGGATAGAGATATAGCCATGAGTGCGGGTGCATTGTTCTATGCCACCGTCCCCCCAATAAAACTGCCGCAAGGGGCATATCTCTGGCCCATGCTGCACTCCTAACTGACAGCTGAAGAAGTTCAAAACCGAGACGCGTGTTTGTTGTACGTAATTCCACGTGACCTAATGTTTTTTTGGGGGAAGCAACGCGGTGTACGTCTAACACAAAAATTTGGGACTGGGGGTGCATATAAAAGCCTCCTGAGCCGCGTCTGATCTCTTCTTTATACCCCCCGCACTCGTCCTTCCCGATTCTTCCCGCAGCTCTGTCTGTCATCCATAGCCTCTCCAAAAATGTCTGCTCAAAATGGCGAGGCAGTCTACGAGTCTGCCATCTCAACGCGTCCTTTAGTCATTGCCGTTCCCAACATTAGAGTACGCGTACAGATCGACAATATTTGTATTGTGTTGGTACCTGCTCACGTCTTGTCATATCTTACAGGTCTCGATCCCCGTCTCTACCAACAGTGACGTGTGGATCACAGCTGAAGTTCTCCGAGATGACTTCACGCACGCCCAGAAACCAGTCGATACCACTGCGGAACATGAGATCGCCCTCCAACTCGAGGTCGACCTATTTGCACGCTTTTTGTCTTTCGTCACGCAAAGATTATCCGATGATTCCCTTTCCACAAAGGCGCGCACATCCCTCCTGTTGCACGTCTTCACGCATTTTGTCTCTTTGTACCTTTCCGACACAGACATATTCTCTTTCGTGAAGCCCTTCGACGCCGAGGTCCGAACTTCGGTGTTAGCATCCTTCTTCACCGCGCGTGCAGCCCTCGAGCATCACAATGTTGCTGACATTCCTAAGCCACCTACTTCTGCTCTTCTTTCCGCCTCTTCCGAAGGAGAGGCCTCCATATATGCGCTCTTTGGTGGCCAGGGAACGAACGAGGTCTACTTTGACGAACTCCAAGCACTCTATGATACCTACAGGTCATACGTTTCCCCCCTAATCATAGCAATCACGAACGAGATACTTGCCCCACTCGTCGTGGCGCGTCAGGCGTCAAGCTTCTATAGTTACGGCATGGATATTACCTCGTGGCTCTCCGGGGCTGTCCCTCGCCCACCAGTCGCGTACCTTGCATCCATTCCCATTTCACTTCCTCTTATTGGCTTGACACAGCTCATACAATACCTAGCTATTTGCCGTGTCTCGGGACTCACCCCTGGTCAACTTCGCGATCACATCGCTGGTGCGACAGGTCACTCGCAAGGCGTTGTCTCTGCTATCGCCGTATCTGCATCAACGTCTTATGAATCCTTTGATGCCAATGCCAAGAAAGCAATTCGTTGGCTATTTTTTTGTGGTATGCGAGGTCAAGAGGCATTTCCTGTGTTAGCACTTGAGCCAGGCATTGTTCAAGATGCTATCGAGGGCGGTGAGGGCCAGCCTTCGCCCATGCTGTCGATCAACGGTCTCGCGCTTTCGGCGCTGCGACCATATATCGAGGCGACGAACAAACATTTGCCCCCGAATTCACAGTTGGCGGTTTCTCTTTATAATGGCCCAAGAAATTTCGTTGTCACGGGTCCTCCACGTGCATTGTATGGCTTAGTGACGAACTTGAGGAAGGTTCGAGCCCCTAGCGGACAGGACCAAAGCAAGGTCCCTTACTCGCAGAGGAAACCTGCATTTGGTGTTCGTTTCTTGGTCGTCAATGCACCCTACCATAGCTCCTACTTGGCAAGTGCCACCGACAAGCTGTGTAACGAAGATCTGGGTGGTGAAGAACTATGGACCCCTGAATCACTCGGGATTCCAGTCTTCAACACTGAGGATGGTGGGTACACGCGGGATTTGTCTACGATTCTAGCTGAACAACTTCGAAAGGTTCTGATATGCGCAAGAACACAAGTTCGATCACTCGGTCATTATGTGACCAGATCTTCACGTCGCCCATTCATTGGGATCTCGCGACCGCGTTTCCAGAATCCGCGACCCATATTATTGACTTTGGGCCGGGCGGCTTGAATGGTATTGGTCCTCTTACGGCTCGTAATCTCGATGGGCGCGGAATCCGTGTCATCATACTTGGCGACAAGGGTCGCGGTGAGGCCGAACTATTTGACACTGAGGATGTCCAGTATGAGGAGTGGTGGAGCAAGAAGTACGCACCAAGGCTGGTTAAGACAAGGTAGGAGAATCATCATATCGTTAGTTATGATGCTAATATCTTGTCTTAGCGATGGAAAGGTTCACATAGACACACCTTTCTCTCGGTTGCTGGGCAAGCCTCCAATCATGGTCGCGGGTATGACGCCCACCACTGTCAAGGCTGGCTTCGTCTCTGCAATTCTTTCGGCCGGCTATCATGTTGAACTTGCAGGCGGCGGTCACTACAATCCGACGGCACTTCGCGCCAAGGTTACTGAAATTCAGTCCAAGATTCCCCCCGGAGTCGGTCTTACTCTGAACTCGCTGTATATCAATCCTCGTCAATTTGGCTTCCAGTTTCCATTGTGGCAGGAAATGCGCCGTGAAGGTTTGCCGATTGAAGGTTTTTGCGTCGCGGCTGGGATTCCTAGCACAGAGAAGGCTGCTGAAATCATTGGTGGCCTGCGCAGCGCGGGTATTAAACATGTTTCCTTCAAGCCGGGATCCGTGGAAGGTATTCGCCAAGTTGTTAACATCGCTGCTACCAACCCCGACTTTCCGATCATTCTCCAGTGGACTGGTGGTCGTGCCGGGGGGCACCACTCGTACGAAGACTTCCATATGCCTATCTTGAAGACATACAGCTCTATTCGTCAGCAAGATAACCTTGTCCTAGTTGGAGGTTCCGGTTTTGGTGGAGCAGATGATCTTTGGCCGTACCTCACTGGTGATTGGTCGAAGGACCTTTACGACACGCAACCCATGCCGTTCGATGGCTTCTTGTTTGCCAGTCGCGTCATGGTGGCCCAAGAAGCACACACGAGTTCCTCTGTCAAAGATCTGATTATTGCCGCTGCCGGTGTCGATGATAAGGATTGGGAGAACACCTACGTCAAGCCAACTGGTGGTGTGCTTACCGTCCGTTCGGAGTTGGGCGAACCTATCCACAAGATTGCTACCCGTGCGGTCAAACTTTGGAAAGAGTTCGACAACACTGTCTTCAATTTGCCGAAGGAGAAGCGTGCTGCATGGTTGGCCGAACGCAAAGCTGAGATCATCGAGAAATTGAACAAGGATTTCGCAAAGCCATGGTTCGGATGGAAGAAAGATGGTAGTGTTGCTCTCGACCTTGGTGATATGACCTACGAAGAAGTTACACTGCGGATGATCCGCCTCATGTACGTTGCTCACCAAGACCGTTGGATCGACCTCAGTTTACGCAACCTGACTGGCGATTGGCTGAGGCGTGTCGAGGAGCGCTTCGCAGGTGTGGATGGTGGCCCTAAACTCAGTATCCTGCAAAGCTTTAAAGAGCTTGACAATCCCTCTACTTTTGTTGTTGCGTTCTTCACCAAGTACTCCGATGCCACCCGCCAGCTTCTCGCTGCGGAGGATCGTGCCTATTTTCTCACCATCTCCCAGCGTCCGGGGCAGAAACCAGCGCCTTTCATCCCTATTCTCGACGCCAATTTCGAGGTCTGGTTCAAGAAGGTCAGTTGCAGTATGCCGACGATTCCCACACCTAACCGCATTTTCCCTTAGGATTCTCTATGGGCTGCAGAGGATATTGAAGCTGTATTCGACCAAGATCCTCAACGCGTGTGCATTCTACAGGGTCCTGTCGCCGTCAAACATTCAGCAGTCAAGGACGAACCTATCGGAGAGCTGTTGGGTAATGTCACCGCCGAGCTTGTGGAAAAGCTTCTAGAGCGCTCGTATGGGGGTGACTCTTCCAAAGTCCCTACTATTGACTACCTCGCTCCTGCGGCCGAAGACGTGGATATTCCTGACGAGGTTGAATGTGAAGAATCCTCTACCTCCACTACCTACAAAGTTGACGACGCTGTTCCTGAAACTTCGGAGTGGCTTGATGCCATTTCTGGCTCGGAGCTTAATTGGCTTAAAGCCCTTCTGACGTCCAAGACCATTTGTCAAGGTCGGGCATATATCGACAATCCCCTTTGTCGAGCCCTCGCTCCGAGGTGTGGACAACGAGTTGTGGTGGACATTGAGGGCGGATCTCCAACTTCAGTGACAGTTTATGACGCAGGACGATCTCACGGTCTCCATAAGTCCGGCTTCAAAGCTGTCGAGATTACCTTCGCGGCATCCTCCAGCTTGATTAACGTGACATTCGCCGAGGATCGCCAGGATGTCTCAGTCCCTCTGTTATTCCAATTCAAACATGTTCCGGGTATGGGTTCCATGCCTATCCACGAGGTATCCGAGGGCCGCAATGGCCGCATCAAAGACTTTTACTGGAGATTATGGTTTGGGGGTGGCCAGTCGCGTCCAGAACTTGATATCCGCGAGACATTCATTGGTCCGGAAGTCATCACATCCGCCAACGATGTTCAGACCTTTTGTAATGTCGTTGGGAACCAGAATGAGGCATTCAAGACTGCTCGCACCGAAATTGTCAAAGCCCCGATGGACTTTGCTATTGTGACGGGTTGGCAGGTAAGCCCCTCGCGTACTGTTGCGCGGTGAAAATAACCTTTTTCCAGGCTATCATCAGGTCCATATTTCCTGATGCAATCGACGGCGACCTATTGAAGCTCGTCCATCTTTCCAATGGCTTCCGTCTGGTTCCTGGTGCTAAGTCCTTGAAGGCAGGCGAAGCGTGCATCGCGGACGCTCATATCACGTCTGTAAAAAATACAGATGCTGGCAAGGTTGTTCAAGTCAAAGGCCATGTCTTCCGTGATGGTCAGCCCATCATTGAGGTTGTGTCATCTTTCCTTTACCGTGGACGCTTTGACGACTACGAGAACACCTTCGAGACAGTGGATGAACCCGATTATGTTGTCCAGTTGGCTAATGATGCCGCCGTTGGTGTGGTCCAGTCCAAGGAATGGCTTTCGTGGGAGGACGATACTATTCCTCCCAAGGCCGGTATGACTCTTGTGTTCCGCGTACAGTCTCAAGTCACCTTCAAGGACAAGACCTCGTATCGCGATGTTTGTGTTAGTGGCGATATATACATGCGCGATCAGCTCAAGCGCCTAAAGAAGGTTGCCTCAGTGGAGTTCAACCAAGAGGGATGCCATGGCAATCCGGTGTTGGCGTATCTACAGCGCCATGGTGTTCCTGAAGGTCGACTCACGCCTCTGACTAACGGAGGATACACAATGTCGAACAATGCCTCGACCACCTTCACAGCCCCTCTCTCAAACGAACCCTATTCGATCATTTCCGGCGATTTCAACCCCATCCATGTTAACCCATACTTCTCGGATTTTGCTGCTCTTCCTGGGACTATCACCCATGGCATGTGGTCAAGTGCAGCTACGCGTCGTTATGTGGAGAACATCGTTGCTGAAGGCAATCCAGACCGAGTTATTGCGTAAGTTATCTTGTGGCCCTGGCTGAGTCTACGCTTAATACACTTTCGTAGATACGACGTTTCGTTTGTCGGCATGGTGCTCCCAGGAGATGAATTAGCGGTCAAGATACGTCACATCGGCATGCGCGATGGTAACATGGTCGTCAAAGTGGAAACGATCAATCAACGAGACGAAAAAGTCCTTGAAGGCACGGCGGAAGTTGCGCAAGCTGCCACAGTGTACGTGTTCACTGGTCAGGGGTCACAAGAACCTGGTATGGGAATGGATCTGTACAATACCTCTCCTGCCGCTCGTGCCGTTTGGGACGGCGCCGATGCTCACCTTCTTGCGGTTTACGGGTTCTCGATCATTGAGATCGTCAAAGATAATCCAAAGGAGAAAACCATCCACTTCGGTGGCATCAAGGGTCAGGCAATCCGCCAGCGTTACATGGATATGACCTATGATACGATGGACAAGGATGGCAATGTCAAAACACTCCCTCTTTTCGCTGACATCGACATACGCACCCCCAAGTACACTTTCAGCCATCCTAACGGCTTACTTTTTGCTACGCAATTCGCTCAAATCGCTCTGGTAGTAACTGAAAAAGCCGCGTTCGAAGATATGCGTGCCAAAGGTTTTGTACAGAAGGATTGTGCCTTCGCCGGTCACTCACTTGGAGAATACTCTGCACTTGCATCCATCGCTGATGTTCTCCATATCTCTGCACTCGTCGACGTTGTGTTTTACCGTGGCATCACCATGCAGCGCGCCGTCGAACGTGATGCCCATAACCGATCGAATTATGCTATGTGTGCTGTGAATCCGGGCCGCATCTCAAAAACTTTCACGGATGCCGCGCTGCGCGAGGTTGTTGATACTATTTCTACCCGCACAAGCACTCTCCTTGAAATCGTCAATTACAATGTCGAGGTACGTTCCTAACTTGAATCCGTAAGTGTTTTCTAACGAACGGTATCAGGGCCAACAATATGTATGCGCTGGGGAGTTGGTTGCGTTGCAGACGATGACCAATGTCCTCAATTATTTGAAACTGCAGAAGATCGACATCGCGAAGGTATGGTTGTTCCTCAATCTTGTACGAAAGGATAATTTAGTCAATTGATACAGCTTACCGAGACCTTCACGGTGGAAAAAGTGAAGGAAATGTTGGGCGATATCGTCTCAGAATCGTTCGAGCGCGCCAAAGAGCTGCAAGCGTCTGAGGGATACATCAAACTTGACCGTGGCTTTGCAACAATTCCGCTTCCTGGCATAGACGTGCCCTTCCATTCAAGGTATCTTTGGGCAGGAGTTATGCCCTTCAGGGCTTGTGAGTTTATCATCTTCGCTCGCACTGTACAACGTTGAAGATGCTCTCATGTCAGACTTGTCCAAGAAGATCAATCCTTCCCTGCTGAACCCCGACATGTTGGTGGGAAAATACATCCCGAACTTGGTTGCCAAACCATTTGCTGTTACCAAGGAATATGCGCAGCTAATTTACGACCAAACGTCCTCGCCTCGCCTAGACAAAGTTCTCAAAAAATGGGACCAGGAAAGTTGGGCATCTCCCGACCAACGCCAGAAGCTAGCGTATACGATTCTTGTGGAGCTGCTATCCTACCAGTTCGCTTCGCCCGTCCGTTGGATCGAAACACAGGATCTGTTGTTTACGCAATATCGCTTCGAACGTTTGATCGAGCTTGGTCCATCACCCACACTGACTGGCATGGCGACGCGGACATTGAAGGCCAAGTATGAGGCTCAGGACGACGCCGTTAGCCGTAGGCGAGCAATTCTCTGTCATGCCAAGAACGCTCGCGAAATCTACTATCTCTTCGAGGACGAAGTTGCACCAGTCTCCGAGCCCACCGAGGCCGAGCCAGTCGCCGCTGTCACTTCCGCTGCACCAATTCCTGCTCCGGCACCTGCTGTTGTAGCCGCTCCGACGGAGAGCGTGGCTGCCGTTGAGGATGTACCTCTAAAGGCTACTGACATCCTTCTCTATATCATCGCCCAAAAGTTGAAGAAGAGGGTCGACGAAATCCCATTAACGAAGTCGGTCAAGGATCTCGTCGGTGGGAAGTCTACTTTGCAGAACGAGATCCTGGGTGACCTTCAACTCGAGTTTACGTCCGCTCCCGAGAAGGGTGAAGAGCTTCCACTCGAAGAACTCGGATCTGCCTTGGGCGTTGGACATTCTGGAAATCTTGGCAAGTACACATCAGGCCTCATCTCACGCCTTATTGGTGGAAAGATGCCCGGGGGTTTCAATGCTTCCGCAATCAAGGGTTACTTGTCAAAGACATGGGGCCTGGGTTCCTCGCGTGCTGACGGCGTTCTTCTGCTGGGAACTACTATGGAACCCCTCAAGCGTTTGTCGTCCGAAGTTGAGGGCAAAGCATGGTTAGACACCGTTGTTGGTGTATATGCTCAGCGCTCCGGCATATCCTTGGCCAGTGGTGGTTCCGGTGGTTCCGGTGGTAGCGGGGCAGGAGGGGCCACGATCAACAGTGAAGAGTTTTTGAAATTCAAAGTCGAACAAGACCGCTTCGCTGCTCAGCATATTGAACTCTACATGCGTTATCTCAACCGAGATTCTCGCGCTGGTGAGATTGCTCACGACAAGGAAAAGGCCACGTCTGCACAACTCCAGGCTCGACTCGACTCGATCGCCCGAGAACATGGCGACGCGTACGTCGACGGAATACAACCTGCCTTTGATCCATTGAAAGCCCGTCACTTTGCCTCCTCTTGGAATTGGGTCCGTCAAGATGCATTACTTATGTACTACGACATCATTCACGGCCGTCTTACAACCGTCGATCGAGAACTCACAGCTCGTTGCATTGCTCTCCTCAACAGGGCCGATCCTGAGCTCCTGACCTATATGCAGTATCATATCGACCGTTGTGACCCGAGTAAGGGCGACACGTATGCGCTTGCGAAACAATTTGGTCAGCAGCTCATTGATAACACGAGAGAGGTTCTTGGGCAACCCCCTGTTTACAAAGATGGTAAGCAAGTGGGCAAGATTTGACATTCTCCGCGTAGTTAATCCTGTCCCACAGTGACATTCCCCACCGCCCCCCACACTGAGGTCACAGCGAAAGGCGACATCGTTTACACCGAGGTCGTTCGAGAGAACGTTCGCAAGCTGGAGGCGTACGTTGAGGAAATGGCCAGCGGTGATACTATCTCCACTGTCAATATTCAGAAGGTGCAAGAAGACGTTCTCAAGCTATGGACTGTCGTGAAATCGCAGCCTGGAATTAGCCAGGACCAGAAGAACCGCATCAAAGCCTTATACGAGGGTGTCGTGCGTTCTCTCAGGAAAGGTCCGGAGCAAACCCGCACGCGCATGCGAAATCGTCGTTCCTCGTCTCAGTTCCTCCGACCCCAGGTCTCTGCCGTTACTCCAGTGTCTGATGACAAAGTGCCACTACTGCATCTCAAACGCAAAGTCGGAGGTAACTGGGAGTATTCAAGCAATCTGACCGGCGTTTACCTTGATATCCTACACGAAATAGCAACTTCGGGTACGACATTCAAGGATAAGAACGCGCTTCTCACAGGTGTTGGGAAAGGCTCGATTGGTGTCGAAATCCTCAAAGGACTTCTTTCCGGTGGTGCTCACGTGGTCATCACCACCTCTCGCTACAGCCGCTCGACCGTTGAATACTACCAGTCTATCTACCAGAGCCATGGGGCACGGGGTTCCGCGTTGACCGTCGTACCTTTCAATCAGGGTTCAAAACAGGATGTAGAAGCCCTCGTCGACTATATATATGCCACGCTCGGAATGGACCTTGACTACATCCTTCCCTTCGCCGCAATACCAGAGAACGGCCGAGAAATCGACGGGTTGGACGACAAATCAGAGTTGGCCCATCGCATAATGTTGGTCAACCTCCTTCGGATTCTCGGGGCCGTCAAAACAAAGAAGGCATCACGTCAATTTGTCACGCGACCTACCCAAGTCATCCTTCCTCTCTCTCCTAACCACGGTCTATTTGGCAACGATGGACTGTATTCAGAATCGAAGATCTCCTTGGAGACGCTGTTCCAACGTTGGAACTCTGAAAGCTGGGGCGAATATCTGTGCTTGGCTGGGGCTGTGATTGGGTAAGAAGTTCATATCTGTTAAAATTGTATCGCGTTGTGTGCTCAACCCGCTATCGTAGATGGACGCGGGGCACTGGGCTGATGGATGCCACGAATACTGTTGCCCATGAGCTTGAAAGCTATGGTGTTCGCACCTTCTCGGCAAAGGAAATGGCATTCAACATCCTTGGACTTATGCACCCCCTCCTCTTCAGCATCACCCAGGTTGAGCCGATTTGGGCCGATCTGAACGGTGGAATGGATCGCCTGCCAGACCTCGCTGAGATCACGACCCGCATTCGCCTGAGCCTGAATGAGAAGAGCGAACTTCGTCGTGCAATTGCCAGGGACAATGCTCTTGACTTCAAGACCATCAATGGTGTCGAAGGTGAAAGGGTGCTGCAAACCGTGAACGTTATTCCCCGTGCCAACTTCAAGTTCGATTTCCCCGCGCCCGAGCCTGTAGCCACCCTTGAGGAACTTAGTAAACTTCGAGGTATCATCGACCTGGAGAAAGTCGTTGTTATCACTGGATTCGCCGAGGTTGGCCCATGGGGAAGCTCGCGCACGAGATGGGAGATGGAAGCAAGGGGAGAATTCACCATTGAAGGCTGCATTGAAATGGCCTGGATTATGGGTTTCATCAAGCATTTTGACGGCCGTCTGAAGAATGGTTCTTTACATGTTGGCTGGGTTGACGCGAAGACTGAGGAGCCGGTGGATGACAAGGACGTGCGCGGCCGCTATGAGAAGGAGATATTGAAGCACGCCGGTGTGCGCTTGATCGGTAGGCTCGCTTGAATTACGTTCCCGATTGAAGAAAACTGAACAGTTTACAGAGCCCGACCTTTTCCGTGGCTACGATCCTAAGAAGAAAGTTTTCAATCAAGAGATCGAACTCATACATGATTTAGAGCCTATCGAAGTCGCCCAGTCAGAAGCAGAAAGGTTCAAATATGAGCATGGAGACAAGTGCGACATTTGGACCGCGGAGGGCGACCAATGGTTCGTGAAGTTCAAGAAAGGCGCTCGCGTTTTCGTCCCCAAGGCATTCCGTTTCAGCCGCTTGGTCGCTGGACAGGTCCCAACTGGTTGGGATGCTGGGAGATACGGAATCCCGGCAGATATTGTCGCTCAGACAGATCGAACCACTCTTTGGGCCTTGGTGTGCACCGCGGAAGCCCTCAATATGTCTGGTATCACTGACCCTTACGAACTGTACAACCACTTCCACCCCTCCGAGGTCGGAACCTGTGTAGGGAGTGGTATGGGAGGTACCGAATCGCTTGCCAAGATGTTCAAGGACCGTCGCGAGGAGAAGGAAGTACAGAACGACATCCTCCAGGAAACGTAAGCGACCCCGCTTTTCAAATCGGATTCAACCACTCACACCTAGGTTTAGGTTTATCAACACTGTCGCCGGTTGGATTAACTTGCTTCTGATGTCTTCAAGTGGACCTGTGAAGATCCCTGTCGGGGCATGGTAAGCAGCATTCTCTCTCTCTTTCTCATCTAGCTTATTTTTCTGTAGCGCAACCGCTCTTCAGTCTCTCGAGATTGCATGCGATACCATTCTTTCCGGCAAGGCAAAGGTCATGATTGCGGGTGGTTTTGATGACATTAGTGAAGAAGGCTCTTTTGAATTCGCGAATATGAAGGCTACAAGTAACGCCGAGACCGAATTTGCCATGGGACGTGAGCCTACAGAGATGTCACGACCTGCTACCACGACTCGTGCAGGGGTGAGCGGCCAACTTAATATAATGCACGCTTTTCTTGATCCAGTCTATCAGTTCATGGAATCCCAAGGAACTGGTATTCATATTGTCATGAATGCCAAGACTGCAATTGAGCTCGGTGCTCCCATCCGTGGTATCCTAGCATTCACCTCCACATCAACGTAAGTTTGTAAACCAATAATGTGCGAACCAGATACTTATTTACCTTAGTGATAAGGCTGGGCGTTCCATTCCCGCTCCTGGACGTGGTGCTCTCTCGGTTGCTCGAGAATTACCATCTCAATACCCTCTTCCATCACTCGATCTTGGATATCGGTCCCGCCAGATTGCGTTCCGGCGCAAGCAGATTTCAGATTGGCTGAGTCACGAACACGCCCAGCTCCGTGACGAGGTTGAAGAGCAGAAATCAAAGGATGGCACTTTTGACGAGGATTATTTCGCATCTCGCGTCGCTGATATTGAAAAGGAGGCTTGCCGCCAGGACAAAGAGGTTTTGGCCACATATGGTATGCTTGAAGGAACCGACGCTCGAGTCGGACCCCTGCGTCGTGCTCTTGCTGTCTGGGGTTTGACCGCTGACGACATCGGTGTTCTCTCGATCCACGGTACAAGCACCGGAGCCAACGAAAAGAATGAGACCGAGATATGGCACAACGTCCTCGCTGCAATGTCTCGTACCCGTGGCAATGCTGTTCCCGTCATGGCTCAGAAGAGTTTGCTTGGCCATTCCAAGGGTGGATCAGCCGCATGGCAGATGGCAGGTCTCTTGCAGACTGTCAATACGGGCATCATTCCTGGGAACCGTAACAGCGAGTAAGTCTATAGGCTTCTCTTTGTATTGGTCCATAACCAACCTCGTGCGTTTGCGAAGTAACATAGATGCAAAATTCGAGGCCCATCACTACCTCATGTTTCCTTCGAGGTCTATCCATACAGATGGAATTCGTGCCGGCGTCATGGTAGGTGAATCATCGCTGCTAATTGTCCAGAACTCACAGCTTTGCAGTCTTCTTTCGGCTTTGGTCAAGTTGGTGGCACCGCTGTCATCGTCCATCCTCGCTACCTCTTTGCATCCCTGGACCCCTCTGCCTACGAGCTTTACCGGTCTCGCAACCGGAGGCGCTACCAAGAGGCTTACAAGGTCATGACTGAGATGATGACATCCAACTCCTTGGTCAGAATCAAAGACGGACCACCTTACAGCCCCGAACTTGAGCAATCAGTCCTTATGAACCCCATGGCCCGTGCAACCTTTGATCCAAAGACGCGCAGTTACTCTTATACCGCTGACTTGGACAAAGCTGTACCATTCGATGTTGCAAACGTGAAGACTGTCGCCGAAGCTTTCGCATCCGCTGGTTCAGTTGTCGGCGTTGGTGTTGATCAAGGTGATTTTTCCTGTCGTTATTCCGTGTTCCGGAGGATCCTCATTTTATGTTCCACTTATCCAGAGTTGATCTCGTCGGTCCCGTCGTGGAATCCTACTTTCGTTGAACGCAACTTCAGCGAAGCCGAGGTCACTTACTGCCGCACTCAACCGTCACCTCCGTCTTCTTTCGCTGCGCGTTGGGTTGGGAAGGAGGCGGTCTTCAAATCGCTTGGCATATCCTCAAAGGGTGCCGCCGCCTCAATGAAGGACATCGAGATCCTTCCCAATGAGGCCGGCGTGCCAACCGTCACTCTCCATGGTGATGCAGAAGCGGCTGCGCAGAGCAAAGGCATCACGCGTGTCCATGTTTCTTTGAGCCATTCCGAGGTCTGTTGGACAGTGAATTGTGGAAATGTATTCTCACTCACTCCCCTGCAGACCGTCGCTGTCGCTTTTGCACAATCCACAACGTAATTTTACCTGATGAGGCATGCATGTCTTCCCAGCAACATTCATTGTCAAACGTGTATCGCTGTGATAGTAGCTATGGACTAGATACCAGAATAGAATCTTTATTGTTCCCTCTCCGAACTTGAATAGATCCCCTGCTCGATGATATGGTTGGCGACCGCATCTGTAACCAACCGTTTCCACGTCCCATCCCCTGCTGCGACTTTGGCTCTTACTTCGCTCGAGCTGTAGGTTTGCTCCTCGGCACCAATGTCGATAAATACTATACGGCCACTTGTTATGAATTCGTGTGCCATGTCAAGCGCCTTGTCCCGAATTTCCTGAAACGTCTTGTCAGCGCTAGTGCTACACCTATAGGCGCACACTATGCGACCATCTTCTTGATCCGGGGAGAGAAATGCCCGGAGCATCTGGACCATAACCTGTTCAGAGGAATAATATTTAGGAGAGAAAAGGCGGACAAGGGTGTCGAAACCCAAAAGGAAGGTCAGCTTTGGCGAGGGAAATGGGCACGGTGCGTCTCGTCTACCATCGTCTATCATACTGCTAGGAGAATGAGAGGATGATCCGACGACTGTAGCCAGCCTTGTCCGCAGAAAGCGAAGCAAAAGAGTCGACTTGCCGACGAACGTCGGCTCGTCTATGATTCCAATCGCAACGTTGCCGCTCATCTGTGAAGATCTGACCCCCGGTTCTACAGTGTCGGTGGAACGAACGTCGTGCGAGAGGAGACGCATCATTTCGAGTCGTTGAACGAACGTTGCATCTCCTGGTTTCAAAACTTTGTCTGCGTTGCGGATGGAGAGCAACAATATTCGTGCATCGTACGACTCTGCAGAGGTAGCAGCGAAGCGCTGGGAGACCGACGACGGTGGGAGAGCGTTGGCGAGTGCCAAGTGCGCTACGGTCGGGGGATCGAACGAGGCGTCGAGGACGGATATGCGGAGTGTGGTGGGACGGGCATGGATGGGTTGTCCGGGCCGAAACGGCCAGTTTTCATGGGCCGTGTAGAGGAGCTCGACGGGTGAGTTTCCACGCTGTACTTTCTGAAGCAACTGTAGCGCATGGCTGGGGAAACCGGATGGGATGATGGAAGCAGGAGGGTGGATCATGCTCGGAAACGTTTCTTCCGCAGACTATGACAGCGATTTCCATACCGTCTGAGACGATCTACAAAGAACTGCTTACCTGGTGGGTGTTCAAGAAATGGACGGAAAGGTGGCATGAGAGTTTCTGTCAGTGGGTGGTGGTACTCGATAAGATTAGATAAAGGAGATCTGCTGAGTCAGACGTCTGATAAATGAGTCACGGAGCAATCATCACTCGCAGCACCTCCGTCTCTGTCGCCGACATTTGAATCATGGAAAAGGATGCTGACGGTTTCTACACACCCAAGACGACCGATGGTAGCGAAATGGCTTTGAACGTATGTCCACGATGCTGATTTAATTCGTAGCCTCGATTGCGAAGCCAGAAGAGAAGAAGAGTGAAGCACCGAAGCCCGAAGACGCGGTGGCGACTAGATCAGGTGCGTACATTAGAGTGACACTCACACATTCCCACATAAATTATTTATCAATGTAGAAACCACCGATCTCATATCGTCTACTTTCGAGGTTACGGTGGGTAGACCTGTCCCTGCGTGTGCGGTACATTGCTTATTCACCGTCGATCATAGGTCACGCTAGCAGATCAACAAGCCGATCCAAACTCTCCGCTGTACAGCGTGAAATCATTTGAACAGTTGGGCCTGTCAGTCGATCAGTAGTGAAGTTGACATACTTCTCAGACGTCTTCTTTCACAGACATGACGATCTGCTCAAGGGTCTATATGCGTTGGGATTTTCGAAACCTTCCAAAATCCAAGAACGCGCATTACCCCTTCTTCTCGCCAATCCGTGGGTGCTAACCGATGCATGAGATGACGTTCTTTGTTAATCCACTCTTCATCACTTGCCTAGACCGCAGAACATGATTGGACAGTCGCAGTCTGGCACAGGAAAGACTGCAGCATTCGTCCTTACCATGTTAAGCCGGGTAGATTTCTCGCTCAACAAGACACAGGTGCGAGAGACATCGCATTCCTAGATCGTATCTGACTTTATCTTAGGCCGTCTGTCTTGCTCCGTCACGAGAGCTGGCACGACAAATCATGTCGGTCGTGGTAGCAATGGGAAAGTTCACTCAAGTACAGACAGAATATGCTATCAAAGACAATCTTCCCAGAGATGTCACCAGGATAACGGCGCAGATCGTTGTCGGTACTCCGGGCACCATGACCGATCTTCTCAAACGGAGAGTTATAGATTCGTCGGGCATCAAAGTTTTCGTGCTCGATGAAGCTGATAACATGCTCGACCAAGACGGTCTTGGGGAGCAGACGCTGAAAGTCAAAAAGTAATCTTGCTACACGATCGTTTTCTGCTGCTGATGCCTTGTTTGCCAGTCTCTTGACTCGGACGCAACATCCTCAGATCATTCTCTTCTCCGCTACGTTCCCTGACCACGTGCGAAACTTTGCCAGCAAGTTTGCTCCCAATGCCAACAAGATTGAGCTTCAAAGGGAGGAGTTGTCAGTAGAGGGCATTCGCCAGTTCTACATGGACTGCCGTGACGAAGAACACAAATATGACATTCTGGTCTCGCTATACCAGTTGCTTACGATCGGCCAGAGTATCATCTTTTGTCAAGTAAGTGATCGTTGCCACGGTCCTGTCTGCTCAAGCGAATATTCCAATACCCAGCATCGGCATACCGCGGACAGAATCTCACAACGAATGACAGCCGAGGGCCACAAAGTTGCCTCCCTTCACGGTGCCAAGGATGCTTCCGAGCGTGACTCTATCATTGACAGCTTCCGCGAGGGTCGGGAGAAGGTCCTGATCACGACAAACGTCATCGCGCGTGGTATTGATATTCTTCAAGTGAACATGGTCGTCAACTATGATCTCCCGTTGATGAACGAGCGCGGAAATTCTCATTCCAACGATGTGAGACCCGACATTGAGACCTACATTCACCGCATTGGTGCGTCCGTTGGTGTTGTGACTTGGCTCGATACTGACGGACGATCCAGGGCGAACTGGACGTTTTGGACGTAAAGGCATATCGATCAACTTTGTGCACGACCAGAGAACGTGGCTGCAGATGGAGGAGATTGAAAAGACACTTGGAAAGAAGATTATTCGTATTGAGACTAATGATTTGGATGAGATGGAAGAGGTATGTCTTCTTTGCTTTGTTTTCTCTGTTTGGAAAACGACGATCTTTTTCCTGTGCAGAAAATGAAGAAAGCCTTGAAATGAGCTGCTAGCGTCGGTTGTTCGCACGTTTTTTATTCTGGTGTCCAACCTTGGAGTGTATAGCTCCCGCTTTTGGGCTACATGCGGAGGGAGCGGGGTAGACGAACGTTTTCCGTTTGGACTCAAACTACCCCCCAAAAGTACTGTAAGACTACTTGGAAAAGCTACATTGCCCGAGGATGCTCTAGGAACGTAGAACGACGTCCGTTACTCTTGGGGACGGAGGACGACTTCACCCCACTTTGATTGCCAGTCCTTTATTTTTCTGTAAACGAAAGAGAACGTCGCTCAAAGTGGTGACTTGGGGCTTTGAACACCAAGCTGAAATGGCTGACATGATACCGTGCGATCGCCAAGGCGACGGTAGGTGTTCTTACACTCTGCCGGGAGTCGTCGGGGATATTCGCCCGGCTAGGGAATCTCACAGAGAAACGAGGTTTACAAATGGTATTTAGATAATTCAACGAGACGACGTAGATGGGATGAAATTTGGCATGATCTGTTGCAACAGGGCCAGACCCGGGATTGGAACGTGTTGTTGACGGCTGCGATCCGACTGAACAAGCGTGTGATGGGAGGGCAAGACATACTCACAGCTCGTGGACTGGACGGTGTGTGTGGTTAGCATGCGATGGAGCTGCAAGCGTGGCACATACCACGAATGACGAAATTGGCCAGCACTGCGACGAAAAGGAGGGTGCTCACGACGAGGGGACCGGCAATAGCGTCTGTGAGGGGGCTGAGGGCTAGATTGGACGGGGCAGAGACGAGGACAGACCATAGTGGCCGGGATCACGCTTGCGGATCATGGTGATGCGGGACTGATAGAGGCAAAAGCCGTAGATCTAAAAGGTGTGAGACACGGAGGCTCGGAGTGGGGGAGACGCACCAGGACGCAGATGCTGAGGGCGGCATACACGTATGCAAAGGCACGCGCGACAGGGTCACGAGACGCATTGAAGAGGGCGACGGCGAATGTGGCGATGAGGATGGCGGCATTGAGCCAAGACAGCCAGGCTAGGGAAGGGGTGAGTGGGGTGACGAGTGGAGGGGGAGGGGAGAGACTTCGTTCGTTGGCAAACCAGACCTTTCCCTCGACCTTGACGGCGGTGGGGACGTTGCGGGGGACACGAACGGTGCCGTAGTTGGGCACTTGGTCGTCCTGTCTGGTGTATCTGGACGGACGGGGCGCGTTGTCGGGGAGCGATGCGAGTGCGGAGGACGAAAAGGGGAGAAAGGAGGACCAGACGACGCCGAACGGGCCGACGCTGTCGCTGGTGGACGCTCGGGTGTGGGCCATTCTCGACAGAGTTCACACGGTGACGTCACTCCACAGCGCTTCGTGTTGCGTGTGACAATTGCCTTTGGTGGATGTCACACTGTCCAGAGGTTCCCGTTCCACAGCGATGGGCAAAGACTACTACGACACGCTCGACGTCCCCCGCTCAGCGACAGACGATGACATCAAGCGCGCCTACAAGAAAATGGTATGCACTCGCCGTCTCGCGTCTCCCCATCTCACCCCCCCCCC
>QFEL01010924.1:0-23586 GCA_003316195.1 Neoboletus brunneissimus
GGCTCACCTAGATTCACGTCAAGTTAGCTGCTTCCCTTGTCTCTATGGAGCTAGTGGATGCGTTTGAGGATGGCAGAGCTGAACGTCAAGCCTATCAGTTGGCGGTCCGTTTGCACGTGGATCAATTGTCATGTTGTAACCAAGCCCTGTCTGACAACGGTTGTCAGACGCGAGACTCATACGGGACCGCCGGTCTGCCAATCGACCACTCGGCTTGCCATCCGAATCATGATACGGGACCGCCCTGGATAACAGCCATGCATTGACTACTCATAGGCTGCAAACTCACAGTGGCTCCACTATAAAATATCTATAATATGGATCAGAGTTTCCATGTTCGTTGTACAGTAAGCGGCACACAGCACGGCACCGCTTACTTATATTACTCTAGCGCATCAATAATGCTGCGGACACTATGTCCCGGGCACTGTCACTCGGTTATCTCAGGCATCGCCTGGTTCCTGACCGCACGACACCGCAACCTCGTTCGCAAGAGTTGCCGATTTGTCAAGCCACTGCATACTTACTGGGAATGAATGTTGTAGGCTGTTCCTCATATATACTCCGAGCCTCGTCATGGAACATCTCTCGCGCGAGTCTGCTAATTGCTGCGGTCTCTTTCTTTGCCCTGTTCCACTATGGAAATGTTCACCGATATAGAACTTCCAGACTATTCACCTTCTATCCCACCTGATTACTCTTCGACGCCGTTACCTGGGGAGCAGTGCATCCAAAGGACACCAAGGCAGACAGTTGACTACCGCGAAAACTGTGCCTTCACATACGAAGAACATGGCATGTCTCTCACGTTGCGAGGTTGTCGGGAGGAGGATGGTATACCCACTTTTGGGCTATGCAGCACTGTGTATGGTGAGTTCGCACCAGCAGATAGGAAAAAAATCGTGTCTGTTGCAGTTAAGGTTCGTATGACGTCCCCTCCCCTCCTTCCCGCCATTTTGATCTTGGACGCAGCTAGAGGCACAAATTCGAGTGAAAGCAAGATCCGGAATATTATTGCATACTCTTTTCTCTAAAGAGCGCATACTATGGCGGAGAAACGACTCGACCAGTAGTGTGTGTCCCAGCCTGCTACCTCTCTCGTTATCATTCCCTTCTGCATATCGGGACAAACACCATGGTCGCCCGCATCGCCTTCCACCCTCCATGTCTATCAAGAACCCATGCCGAGTGGCTATTGTGCACTCGCTAAACGTTGTAGTCCGGAAGATCACATGTCCAATTTTCTCTCGAACAAAGTCAGTGATGCGTATGTATAATTGAGGGCTTCGACCTGATCCGAAATTATGCAGGGATATCCGACTGTCTGCGTATTTGCGCTATAGCCCCAGGGTTCGTCCACCCAGGCCGTCACCCCCCGCTTTCTCTTTCATGAAACTTTGCCCAGAAGAATGGCAAGAAGAGATTTGGGGGATGACCAAAGCACCTTTGAGTGAAGGTAAAGAGCCACTTGTTGCACAATGCCATGTGAGTCGCACAGTGCAAAGTTCTTTCACGGATAGTTAACTTCTTCGCGCAAGCTCTTCGTGCCTTCAGTTCGAGTGTTCTCGTCGTCCGAGAGTGTCCCGTTTCACATATCATTCTGCTCTTCAATGTCATTTCTGGGTAGCATCGCCGGACTCGTGACGCAAAGTGATATTTGCCTCGAGAAACCCATCCATGTATTCCTTCTTCGACGGACAACCGTGTTGATTGGACAGTGGAGAAGTACTCGGGAAGAAGTGCTAGGTATAGGCAGGGTCCTTCCCAATCCCGTAACAGCTGTCGAGCCTATCTCAGACAACACGGCGACCTGCAGCTGGGACGGTGAAATACATTGCGAGCAGCCAATCGAATACTCTAGTTTTACTACCTCTGTGGTCGAAGTCAAGGTGAGTCTCGTCTACATACCTATCGCAGAACCTTGGCAGTTCAAACACCTTGTATATCAGGATTTCTTGGTGCTTTCCTTGCTCGCCCCCCCTGGTCCACTGAAATCCATTCCTCCGCAACTTTATCAGGCGTTTCCTATCCGTCTGGTCACACATCCTTGGGTTGATAGATCCTGAGTATACCGCTGCACCATTTATTTAAGGCATTAAACCAAACTATACGACTTTTTGCTAGGCATTCTATGGTTATGCAGTAATAAATGTATCCTTCTTAATGATACTTAGAAAGTCGAGTTATTCGAGTAGACCTTCTGTATAAGACTCGGTTGCGTATGTTGTGCCAGCCTCAGCGGAACATAACCGGGATCCATCAGCGATTGAGCCATGGTATATGCTCAAAAAAGATTCTGGAGCGAGGAGCCCTGGCCTGTCCGAGCCTCTGGCGGCCGGGACTGCACATGCGCGGAACCCTGTGCTAGGGGCGATGTATAGATATCAAATGGGCATCGCTCTAGCGATTGGAGTGCCTGTGGAGGCTGGTCAGTGGCAACTACCGGCACAGTACTATAAACGCCACGAAATCGCCAGCGATCATCACGACGCCCCAATGACTATCTCAGAGAAGGTTTACTCCCTCATCCACTCAAGCAAGACGCTGACCACCGCGTTTGCCAACGCGATTCAAGAATCAGATCGTGGTCGTGACGTATCCCCGGGTTATCTAGCCAAGGGTCTTTATGACGAACATCCCAAGAGCCACCACAGCCTTTCCGGTCATGGCCATCTGGAGGCATTCAAGGAACTTTTCCAGCACACCGGGAAGGAGGATATAGAGCGAATTCGGGCGATCGAACCGACCCAAGAGGATCTCGACCAGGCCGCTCAGTGTGGCAATTTCGGTTCGCGACCAAGCGATCTGTTTTTGAAGGTTAGCGCGATATCGTGTCGTTTATCGTGGCAGCTCTATATGTGGAGGTTTCAGATATACGTAGACGTTCTGGCTACACTCGACAACGACCCTTGGGCCGGCGTTGTATCCCCGCCTCTTCTGGGCTCCAGGGGAGTCGTGAACTTGTCTATAATATCCTTGTGGGATTCTTTATGGCGGCATGTGCGACGAAGGCTAAGGCGTTTTTAGGATACCGGATATTATGCAACACTATTATGATTGTATCGTCAACGCAGAGGACGAAGTTTTTCTCGCGACAAACTATTGGGAAGCGTCCAAGGCATCCAAATTCGTGTGCGATGCCTTCAAAGAGCTATCGAGAAGGGCGGAGAAACGGGGAAAGAAAGTCGTTGTAAAGATGATTTACGACCGCGCGAATTTGAAGATGCTCACAGAGAGCCACGTTCCTGTCGAAGAGGAGGAATGGTTGAGTGATGAAGTCAAACTACCGAGGAGGAGTGAGATGCCATGGCTTGATCTTGAGCTCGTGAATTTTCATCAGTGAGTGACATCCCGGATCAGAGCCGTCGATCGTTTGACTCGGCACATTCGCCCCAAGACCGTTACTAGGAACCTTCCACTGTAAATTCATGATCGTCGACCGGAAGATGGCGCTGGTGAACTCGAATAATATTCAAGATCGTGCAAACATGGAGATGATGGTGCACCTCGAAGGTCCCATCGTGGATGCTTTCTACGACATGGCCCTCCTTAGCTGGTTTAGGCCGATGCACCCGAAGCTGCCTTTGTTGAGCCAACCATTCGAAACACCTGAGGGTGGCTACAAGTTTGGAATGGACAATGAATATGCATCAGTAAAACTCCTCGATGGGAAGAAAGGCGCAGAACTTTACCACAAGTTGACGGATGAAGAAATCCCCTCTGAAACAACATCAGATGGCAAAATATTCATCTCGGGGAGATATCAGACGATTACCGAACATCTAAGTTGGTCCCTATTTACATCCGCACGACTCCCAGGGCTGATGTTTTTAATTATAGATGCAGATAATCAACCCAACACGCATGAGACCATCGAATACGCATTGCCTGGGTCACCTGATGATGAATACTTACCTCACACCTTCCACGCACCACACGACGAATGTCCGATGGTTATCTTGAATCGTGCGCCGTACGGGAAATTGGGTAATCCGGAAAGTGCAACACTCAATGCCCAAGACGCCGCCTGGCTTGCGGGGTTGAAATACGCGAAGAGGAACGTGTTCATACAGTCACCAACCTTTAACGCGGCACCCGTGATAGAAGGTGTTTTGAATGCTGCGCGTCGTGGGATTGAGTGCACACTATACATAGATGTTGGATACAATGACGGAGGAGAAGTATTACCTGGACAAGGTGGGATTAACGAGGAAGTCTCGAAACGAATGTTTGCACAGCTAAACGAGGAGGAGAAGGAGAGGCTTAAATTCTATTGGTATACTGGTGAGTTTCACCGCCGTCAGATGGTCGCACTGGCGCCAGACTATAATGAATTCTCCACAGGAAAAGACCAGATTAAGCCGATCAATGCGTCTGCACAGAAACGGAATTGCCACGTACGTACCCCATTGATATTGCGCTGTGTTGCTTGTCTGTAACTTGCGGACAAGGTCAAATTGATGATCATCGACGATGCTGTGGGCATCGCGGGGAATGGAAACCAGGGTGAGTTTCGTGGGTAGTACGCGACTCTATTGAACACTGTCTAACATAGATATGTGGCAGACACACAGTCTTGGTACCATAGCCAGGAAGTGAACGTAATGATCGATAATTCAGTTGTCTGTAAAGACTGGCGGGATACGATCCGGAGAGTGCAGAACACGCATCTCCATGAGCTGCAGAAGGATGGGATATACCTCGACCAAGATGGAAATCCGCTGACGGATTCGACGGGAGTCGGGAGTGGGCTGAAAGGTATTATTAAAGGCGTGCAGGGATCTATTGCTCGGGCGCGTGGCAAGGGTGGATTTTAGCCAAGCATGATTACGGACACGTCAACGCCGCTGTAGTGACTGCATACCCGCAATTAGCATCGAGCCAAATGTCGGGACGCGTTGATTAGTCATTGATGAAACATCCATGTGGTCTGGAGAACGGGTCCACTGCGCATGAGAAACGCATGGGGGTCGTTCCAAACACTAAAACGTTTCACCAACTTCATGACGCGAACTGGACAGCTCCATCATCAGATTTTGCTGACATGGCACCGGAAACGGGACACAGCAGCGTCTTGTTGTCGGACGTCCCATACGGTAATGCGGCAAGCGGAGTGGGAAGCCAGTTTTAAGTATAGCTTCACGAACCATATGGTGAAAGAATACTACCAATCACACGTTTACTGCCCGTCTCCCGAGGCAGGTCCACTGCAGCTTGCCAGACCACTCCCATGCCCGCTGCAAGTCTTCCCGAATACGCTGATCCTCCATCGCAGCTCCTTTCACCATCGTACACCGCTATACCACGAGCGCATGAGTCCCGGCTGGCGCTCACCCCCCGCCTGCGGCCCAACAGACCACCTCGCTCGTTCGTCAAGCAGACGAAGAGCGGTAACGTGAGTCTGAGATTCGTTAACCAGGATGTTCGGGCAGAGATTCCCGTTTATGGTCTTGGCTCCTCCGTCCAAGGCATGGTGGAAATCAGCAAGACCGAGGGTGTCACAAGTGTTGAAGTAAAGGTGAGTCGGTCGTTCCTCTGATAGGGGCGGAGTGTTGACGAGTGCGCCTTCAGATCGAAGGTATCCTCAAGCTGGAAGAAGTAGCGGAAGGGGGAATGTCTACCCATACCTTATTCTCGAACAAGAACATGCTCTGGATCAAGGATAGGATTCAAGACGCACCATGTCCCAATTCGCTGCGGTTCAGCTTCTCACTTCCTACAACATATTCCGATAGAGACAAGACGTATGTATGTGTCCAAGTTTGTTTCAGATTGACACTATCCATCACGTGTCACGCTAGTTTTTGCCACCAAGCTTTCAAGCTCATCTTTCAGGACTCCCGGGATTCCGGGCACATGTCAGCTACAATGTGAGCGCAGTCGTGGTCAAGCCTACTGACGTTTCCAACATGGTCAAATCCACATTTTTCCGCAAAGACGATTGGTATGTCAGCACACACCCCACGTCCACTGTCAAATTATGCATCCTTCTATACAGGACTGTCTCTACGCCGTTCTTATATCTCCCTCGTACTCGCCCATCCGCGCCAATACCTATTCCGCTCGTGGCAACCACATTGAGCAGTGGCTTTGCGGAAACGCCTCAATGGGAGTTGGTTTCTTCGGTTGCTGCGGCCAATCGACGAGGGATACAAGATCTGGTGGCCAAGGTTCGTTTATCAGTACATCTCTTTCATGCATTTGTAACGCTGCTATGTTAGTTGTACATCCCCATGACACGGATATTCTCCATTCGCCAGCCCATCCCGTTCCATTTATCATTCCATTCCAACAGCGAGTCTTTACTTGCCTTTTTGCCACTTGCTCCTGTGGCTGGTCTAATCGCTCCGAAGCGACAGGCCACACGGATTCAACTCATGCGACAGACAACGGTGGACGTTCGGTGAGCCGCAGCCAGTGCAACGATTAAATTATTCACTATTTTGATGACGGTTCTAGCAATGCTATCGTTTTTGGCACCAAACCAGATATCTGGCGAGTAGATTGTATTGGTGAAGGTGCATTCAGAAATGCTGTGCGTATTGAACCACTGACCGTTTGGTGCATCATTCTGATGTTACATAAAGGGAATCGGGGCTGGCTGGGCAGCGTTTTCTGGTGATATTTTCATTAGTGATGAGGTCACAGTCGGGGGGTTCAAAGCTAGCGGGCTCTCCGTACGGGTATGCTCGTCCAGCTTGTATGCAATCGCGGTCTACTGAGACCAAACCACAGGACTATCTAGTACTGACTATGACGCCTCCTGACCTTTTTAAATCGTCCTTTAAGGAGCTCAGAATGGTTGTATCCATCCGACTAGCTACTGACCGTTGGAACGACGATGGTACGGATTTTGGAGCATATGGTCCACCATCTATATCCTCGTCTGAGGAACTCGCTGCAGTGCCTGAGCTTCAGCATACTTCGTACTAGACCCTACGTTACGCCCACTTTGTCGAATGGATTTTCACTTTGTACATAATACTCATCACAGCGAGATGGGCCTGGTCATGGATTCAGTAATGTATTGAACGACCCTCCAATGCCGTTCGCGTAATTATATATTGCCAGCTCTGCCAGCTCGCTGGACCCTTAGCTTCACTGCCAATCAGACGTCCCGAATGCCACAAAAAAGCACGTTTCGTGGAGGGTACGCGGCTGGCATGACCTAAATGCACTTTTTTGGATCGCTTAGTCGCTCACTAGCCACCGAGAGGGCTTCAAGCGGCCGTCAGATGTCGTCAAGCGATAACGTTACTCGACTGCTTTGCAGATAGGCTGGCACCCAGTGGTGATGTCATATCACGTGGGTCTTTGGTATATATTTCCCCGCCAGTATCAAGGTCAACATTGAGTAGATTATCATGGCTAGCGAAACGATGCCTTCACAAAACGTCGAACCGCCCGCCGAGACGGAACAGCAGCGTACCCAAGCTTCGCCATCTTCTGCCCCGGGTCCGCCAACTGGAGTTGATACATCTCCGGATTTCCAAAAGGGTATGTCAGATCCGCGAACGACGTATTTTGCTCTTGGATAACTGAGCTTCCATCAGCTTCCGTGCCTACAGGTGACGGAAGCAAAGTGCCTGTGGACCAGATCAAGAAGCCGTCCGAGGTCAACCGAGATGACCCAAACATCAACGTTGTGGAACTCCCGCCACGCAGTCCGACGTTCAAGGAGCAAATATACGGTCAGTCTTCTCCGTGTCACATTAACTTCAAGTTCTTTAACAACTTTGGGTTGGCGAAACGTTAGGTTACGCCAAGGTAAGGTTACTCTCATTACGTTGGCCTTCGGATTTGCTGATGGGTTTCTTTGCGCGTGGTATGAAGCTGATCCGTGGCACAGTGAGCTGCGCCGTTGCTATGTTGTCTGGGGTGGGTCTGACGGTCGATGCCATTAGGTACTTGGTCAGCCCAGCGTCAAGGAACAGGGAACACAAGTGCTTCGCGGGGAGCAAGGGATTCCCCCGCGTCGTGGCTCTCAATCTAGCAAGTAGGGCTGAAAGTTGGTTCCAGGTTTTGTAACATAGTCATTCCGAGTCTGTTGCATGTATAGCGTCAATCGTATTCTTCCTGAGTCTGAGCGTTTGAGGGACTAACGTGCGCAAAGCGTCTATGACATGATCTAAGATCTACTCGGGCGCTACACAGCCTGTGAAGGCTAAACTTCTAATTTAAATCCTCCGTCTGGCACAGTGTAGCTCCTTAGCGCTGACTGCCTTCTCGCTAAACACCCCGTCTAACGAGTGTGAACGTCTGAAACGAACGGCAGTACAACAGCTCTTTTCGCAACTGAACGAGCCCTCCATTGGCCCATGAGCATCTAAGCGATATGACTTATCGAAGGTACTTCCAAATGGAGGGCCACCTTTTTTCCTCGGGTATTGCGGATGAAGCGTCGTCAAGTACGACCACCCCAGTCGGGGTGTCTCAGTTCTCTTCATGCGGTAGAAAGCGGACATTCATATAACGTAAATGTGCAAAAAGCATCTAACACAAAACGAAGAAAACCCACACTCTCAGTGCCAGCCATGCCTATGATACCTGTCGAAAGCACCATCGACCTTTCAGTATGCAAGCGAGCATTTTGCGATGAACAGACGATAGAACCAGTACAATGGCCACCTGCGAGGATCATCAACCCGGTCGTCCCTAGCTGCGAATATGCGCTCGCGGTAAGCCGCGTTCTGCTATTTTGCAAAGTTGTGCTGGAGGTTGAACTAGGAAACGAACATTGTACAAATCAGCGAGGATGGGGTAAAAAAGGCTGCTGAATATGTGCGTGTCTAGCTTTCTACGTTGGTCTAGTCGAGGTGCTGAAGGCGGAACGCACTCTGCAAGATTTCACTTAGGATGTTCGCGGAGTCGTACACACCGCGGACATGGCGGACCCATCCTCTGCATGTTTGTCCTCCGGAGCCGTACTCGGCCTCGGACCCGCTCACAAAGGAGTGTCTCGACTGGATTTTCCTCATCTCCTTGCTCAACTTCAGCTTCTGGTCAGAAAGGGGGAGCGGAACGGAGCGGTACGGGGTGGAGTGGCGGGGGGGCTGGGACGCGGAGACTCGTGCTGTCCACACAGGGTACTGGAGTCTCGTCGCTGCTCTCAATCGGGGTGGGTCCCCGTACATTGGCTTCTCTGCGGACACGTGACGCTCATTTGGCCATGTGCAGCTCTGGAAGAAAACATTCCGATCACCGACCCGGCGTTTTACGCGTCCGAGGTGCTCTGTCCCGACACGCTGATCGCGCACGTCTTCCGTGCTGCTACGGCGTCAAAAGAGGAACTGCCGTTACTGAAAGAACGGGTTGCGATCATGAGGGAGGTTGGCTCCATCCTCTGCAAAGTACGTCACCCGTCGGGTCCGTGATCGACACCCGTCCGAATGACACATGCAGAACTTTGGCGGATCGTACGCGGACTTCTTGAATGCCTTCCAGAGATCCAGACGTGGCAGAGGAACGGCATTGGAACTCGTCCAGACGGTCACCGACGCCTTTCCTTCTTTTAGAGACGAACGATCCCTCGGGGGACACCGGGGTACGTACCTGCAGCCCCCATTTCTTCTGTCCTCCCTCATCGTCACGTAGTCTTCTTCTGGAAGCGCGCCCAAATCCTCGTCGCTGAGACCTGGGCCGCCTTCTTCCCCCCCGACGCCTCTGCCCCGCATCCCCTCTTCCCACATGGCGCTTGCATAGACTCCCTCACCATGTTCGCAGACTACCGTGTTCCCCAGATCCTTCATCACCTTGGCATCCTGGTGTACCCGCCGTCGCTGCAGGAAAAGCTGAGGAACGGCGAGGCCATCCCGCCGGGATCGGACGAGGAAGCCAGCTTGAGAGCAGCAAGCATCATAAGTGTCGAGCGAGTGAGGAACGAGATCGTAAGGCTGAGGGGCGACATCGGGAGGGGATCATGGGAAGAGATCAATAGCGTGTTGATCGATTTTTATCTCTGGGACTTGGCCAAAAGAATCGAGACTGGGAAAGATAGAGTAGAGGGAATCAAAAGCGTGGAAATCCTCCCTGCCCATAGGACAAGGAGCATATGGTACTAGACACGACTTAGTAGAGACCGTACCCTACAATTAGTGAAATCCAATTTCCCTGGGCGTGAGTTCAACACACAAGCTGGAGTAAGACAAACCAAATCGGAAGTGTCTTTCAGAGTTCCTCTGTCTTCCGCTTCCTCGACTGAACGTCCAGATTCGCAAAATTCCTTCTTTCCGGTTTCACCCACTCCATCCCAACTGCCTCAAAAATATCTTCTTCCTTCTCACTGGCGACTAATTCCCAATATCCGCCGTGCTGCTCGATACTCTTGTATTTGTCGATTTCATCAGCAGAAGCCGTCGTAGCCACGCCTCGCCATTTCCACAGCCCATATTCATTAAGGCGAAATCCAAGTCGGGTTGCAGCTTTTCGTACGGCAAGATTGAATTGGACGTCACCTGTCAGCGCTATCGAAGCTGCACCCGCACACCGACGTGGGACGTAACTAACGTCACGGTTGAGTCACTGGCCACGCACAAGCTTAGCAGATCAAACTCACTATATGTTGGCACCGAAAAATTGGCCTTCACGTTTTTGCACACATTGAATTCTCTCTGTCCTCGTTTCCCACCCATTTCCTTCCATCCCGCTCTCGGTACGTTCGGGAATTCTGATGATCCCATCCCACTTCTGGGCACCAGTAGCGATAGTGGTGGCAAGGAGTCCTCGGCACTCGAGTGGCGAGATAATCTCTGTGGAAAACGTGGCAGTATCCGATAGACCTTTCGACTTGACCTTGGTCTCAGGGTGATTTGCGAAGGGAGAGGGTATGATATCGTATTTATACCTTTGTTTGATAGTGGAGTCAATGCTTGGACCACCTCCGGGTGGAAATATGCCAGTAGTTTGAGGATGAAGGATGACGAGGGTAATATGTTGAGCCCTGGCTGTACCACGACGGCTGGACGAAAAGTGAGGGATCGTTCCCGAACACAGGGATGCAAAACTCACAAGTCGCCGCTCAGCAAAACAGTATATTTGGATGAAATATTCTGTGTCACAAAGTCCTGTTATGAGGCACAGATTGAGGGACCAATGAGTGAAAGCGAATATCATATGATACATACACGGACGGTTGATGCTTGTTCGTGAGTCATACGATCAAGGCCAATCATGTATTGTGCGTTAATCTGCTGAGGACGACTTAACATCTGAAGGAATTTGGGCTCCCTAAGGTCCTGAAGGGATCTGCAACTTGCGTCGTAGAGCGTGTTGGCCTTTGATGGTCTGTGTACAAAGAAATGAAATATGTGGACAGATGGCAATACATCTTCCCTACCCTATACCACTAATACTTGACAATGAGGATACCACCTGTTCTCTGCGTAGTTCGTCCAGGGTCTTTTGAGGTTTGGGTCTTGCGTGCACCATCAGAGAGTGATCTTTGTTTTTGGCTTTCCTTGACCTGGATGGCGTGGGTGGTTCCTATAACCCGGAGGGATTATGAAATTATGAAATGAAACCAGAGGCGAATCACCCACGGACATAGGGAGTCCCAGAGAGGTAAGCATCTACGCGCTTCGCGATGCGTACACCTACTCCTTCGAGCTAGATGAGCTTATGAGACCAGAGTAAACCATGCAGACAAAGATGAACTTGCATGTCTGACTTGCTCGACTGACCGAACTTGCTCGGGTAGCTGACCAATGGCATTGATCGCTTTCGAGTAAGCCCGCACCTTGTAAGAATTCGAGGACGCGGAGGATTTCTCCTCTTCCATGTCTAGAACACTCGTCAGCATTCTAGTCAGGCTTGTCGACGAGACTTACATCGTGACAAAACTTGTATCAACTCCTCGTTTGGTCCTGAGGAGGTCGAATAGCGTTTCCAGCACGCTCGTGCGTGAGGACTTAAAAACGCCGTTCGTCTCTTGAGGAGTGTTGACAGCATAACGAATTAACTTGAGCTCGACGACGACGACGTTGAGCACGCGAAGCAAAGTGTCTGCCAGGAATAGAACCAGTGCGTTCAGGCCCGCGGGGTGGGTAGTTACGTAATACGCGTATTTCACTGATAGACACCGTTCGCTTGACCCGCTGCCGAGGCTGTCTTGGACGATGACCGACACACCACCGCAAGCGTCGTCGTCGTATCCGACGACAAACATGACCAGTCTCACCGACGCCCAACTCAGGCAGACAATCACCCAGTTGTCCAATGCCGCAACAAGCCAGTTCCAGCCATACGTCGCAACGGGCGCGCAGGCTGCTTCATCCAAGGGTTAGTGCATCTCTAACTGTCTGTCCTGGCGGTTCTGACACTCCCTCAGCCTACCTCAAAAATGTCCATACATGGTCGACAACGCCCAAGACCACGACTCGTTCCCGCGCTCGCGCTGCCAAGGCCGCGCCAGTGACTCCCGCTCCAACAACCTACGTCCCCGCGGCGTACCAGCCACCACCCCCACCTTCAGTGCCCGCAGCACCCGCTCCACCTCCACCTCCACCCAACCCACCCCTGCACCCCCTCCCGCTAACCACCCAAGCACTGCACTCTACCTACCCTTCCCGTCTCCGCACAGGCACTTCTCTCCTAATGCAACCGATCTTGAATGTCTCCTCTACCGCTGCACGTACGTCCACTCGTCGCGGAGGCATGGTCAACTACACCGAACCGGGATCAGGGGACGAGTTCCCCGATGCTGGTGCCATCGACTCGGACGACTCGGACTTCGTCGCGAGTGGAGGCACTCGGACAGCCTTACGACAGTCCAGATCACGCATGGGCAGTGGGATGTCAGTCTTCCATTCTGGGAGCGGGATATCGACACCTCAGCCTCAACCACTGCAACTTCAATCGCAGCAGCAGCAGAAACCAGTACAAACAGAAAAGGCGGAGCTAGAACAGAGTTATCTGGGTATGATCCCCCCATCCCGATTCATTAAACCGAAACCTGTTGGCCCCACTGCACATGAATATCCGTGAGTCTTCTTCCGTATGTTCTCTCGAATGGAAACTATGATGTCCCAACGTCCATTTCTGTGGCACATTGATTATCAATTTTAATATGATGGAACGCGCAGATCCACAGACGCCCTGGAAACTCATTCTCTAAAACGCACATCCCTCGTTCCCATCCGTGTGGAGTTTGAGACCGAGACGCATAGAATTCGAGACTGTTTCGTCTGGAATCTCTACGAAACAATTATCAAACCCGAAACGTTCGCAAGGATTTTTTGCATGGACCTTGATTTACCAACCATTCCTTGGGCCGAGACCGTTGCTAATCAAATTAGGGCACAGCTCGAAGAGCACGAAGGTGTTGCTTCGTTGGATTTGGGCGTGGACGACTATATTCACAGGCACGCGCATAGGGATGGTGAGAGTGTTGAAGAGATTCCCGAGTGCAGAGTCATACTTAGCGTGAGTCGCCATGCCTTCCATCGTCCTCGCTCTATTCCATCTTCCCACTGCGTTTGGCCTTAATCGAACGCGTGCACAATGTAAGGGTCACTGACTAAGCACATTGGTGCGTCGCACACATAGATTGACGTACAGATAGCTACCTACCACCTGCTCGACCATATTGAGTGGGATCTTCTCTCGCCCCTAACACCAGAGGCATTCTCCCAACAACTTTGCGCTGAACTTGGGCTATCTGGAGAAGCAGTCCCACTCATTGCACATGCAGTACATGAGGAGCTTATGAAACATAAAAAGGATGCCATCGAATGGGGTGTCATAGCTGGAGAACGCGAACCCGCATCTTCCACTGCAGAAGGGTTTACAGCGGGGGCAGGCACTTCCGTGGGTAGCGGTGTTATGGTGATGAAAGACAAGACGGGTCTTGGTCTTGGGGGATGGGGACGAACTCCGAAAGATGGGAGGGGTCCGAAAACCCTGAAGAGTGTGTGGAGAGAATGGTCGGAGGCCGAGGAGTTCAGGACACGATTTGAGGTGCTGAGTGCGGAGGAAGTGGAAAGGAGGGAGGTTGAGAAGGAAAGGGCTAGCAGGTGGGTTACCCCTCTTCACAAAACATCTCTGTATTTCCGCGGTCTGCTGAACTTGATTACCCACAGACGTTTGCGTAGGGAGACATCAAAATTCCAGACAACAAGGACAAGGCGACGGTGAAAACATCTGGCGCAACAAGCACCACCATCAGCGCTCATGCCGATTCTGGATTCTGTGTACCTTGCTATTCACCCGAAGTATTTTATTTCGGTATTTGTTGTAACGTCATGTCGGTGTGCATCGACCTGTGCACTGACTTTCCCCTCTTGATCTTATGGCTTGCTTCGCAGCTCATCACGCAGTCACCAATATCTAGCAGAAAGTATGCTCAGGACATTGGAGTAAGAACACGTAAAGGTCCAAACGTTCATTTCCGAGCTCCAAACGGTTTCTGTTTTCTGCCACTGGTTGGATGAGATCAAGGCTCAGTTGGGAGATAAGCTGGGAAGACGAAGGCCGACCGGGACTAGGAGGAAAATGGAGGACAAACCATCGAACCTTAGCTCTGGAAACTCAGGAAGACACGTGTTGCCTCGAAGGACACCTAGGTATGTCACCCAATATACGTGCTATACAATCGCCCACTGCTTTGAGTTCAAGCCAGTGGGGTTTGTTCGCAAGAGACCTGCAACGTTGCGTCCGCGCGTGGTGGAAGATTGATCATCGGGTGCGCATGCACGGTGGACGGATGACTGACGCCCTGTTCCATGTTCAGGGTAGACGTGATGAGCGAATGACGGATGACGGATGGGCCTTCCATTCATTCCAACCAACAGCAGGCCCTATTGAACGCATGTCGTGCACAACTAACGTGTTTCGCACACCACGGCCGACATGTCGTTTGCTGGCAAGCGAGGGATGCCTATAAATACCCTGCAAGCGCAATCCCGTACAAGGCGGGAGCGGTCCTCGCCACCCGTGTCGTAAGGAACGACAGCTAACAAGATGGTGCGCGCGGCTGGACCTGAAGCACATGCCACAGAGGGTGCCGGTGAGGATGGGTGATGGGGTGATTACGGTGATTGAGATACGGTCTGAGGTTATCGTATTGGCTACGATCGATTTCCTCGGCGGTCCCTCTTTCCCAAGCTGGTGTCCTCTTTGTTAACTTTCCCTTATCTTCTGTCCGCGTCCCTGGCATGGAGTCGTCATTGAGCACACACGACTTGGCTACATTCTTGGGGTAATGGCGAGCACGGAGCCGTGCAATTGTTCTGCAAGCATGTGTTCAACTGAGGTACATGGAATGGAAGACAGGCCGATTCAAGGGCCGAGTCGTCATCCAGCTGCGGAAGTAGTACAGCACATGAGCCATTCCATATTTGATTTTGCCACTGACGCACTCCGCGGATCTTGGCGACTGCGATGTTAGAATGCAGCGATGCTGTACATAGTGTCTGTGGGGCCACCGATATCTACCGTTGTCGTCTCTATTGAGACGGACTGCCTTTGATCCCGTGGCTAATAATACTGGTTCATAAGCCCATCGAGAAGGCTGGAGCGAGAAGTTGGCATTTGCAGATAAGCATACCGCCTCGTTTTTGGACCGCAATTTCGCGCCTGTGCACATTTCAAATATACTACAAGTGGGGCCCACCGATCTCATTCTAAATCCTGGGGATTCCGGGAGCGCCCCCAACCTGGGAATTTGTCTTGGGGAAACACTTGATACGTCTCGATCACACAGCTGGGTGTGACGAGTGTGAGTTGTTTTTGTTCCGGAATTCGCCGTGGACCGTGTTTACGAGAAATAAAATTATTCCTGGTCGACGATCGCGGTTCGCCTGCTGGGCTGGACCTTTGTGGCGCTGCAGTCTGTGTAAAGATCAGCGCGAGAATAGCGGCCAGAGCTGCCATGGCAGTCAGACGAGTACACACGCCCGTGTCGACTGCCGAGCGTGGTAAGCTTACGAGCATACCGCGATGAGCGCTGGCAACGAGGCAGATTAAACGGGGAAGCAGTCGGATTACCTATGCGGCTTATGCAGAATTTCAGCACATACTAACTGCAGGGGTCGAGACGACGGAAGCGGGAATTGCGGCGGACAAATATCACAGCGCCGTGAAACGCTGACCATTCCGGGGTGATGCATCTGTCCTATCAACCGTATCAGATGGCTCTATCAGTGGCTGCGAATCCGCCGTGCACATGATAACATGTCCAAATCATACACGTCCCGTCACGACTGCTCCCTTTTGCGACCCTGTGTCCCTTGGAGCGGTTGGCTTGACTTGGGCGAGCGACTTGTCTCAAATGTCATTGGGGTATTTTGGCTCTCAAGCAATAAACGGGGTTAAAAAGAGTCGATTAGAGAATCAGGTTCGGACTGCCACGTCAGTCGGCAAACCTCAGGGATACGTGTTGATCGTCATGTACGGCCTCTGCACGATCAATCAGCAGCCCAGCACGGCGAGGTTCATGTTGGCGCCTGCTGGCGGCCTTGGCCGGGTTAGCACGCATGAAACGCACACGACGGCATTGATTTTCGGACAAGACACAAGCGACGCACGCCACGGAGTGTCTTGACATGTTCTAGGCTGGGGTAATCTAGATAAGACCAAGATAAGGCACTACGGTAATGTGGGGTATATTTTCCGTCAGTGTGCTTACCATTGGGGAAGTGAAAGAAGGGGAGATTACATAATACGGAAATTTCCCATCTCATTTTATTTTATTTTTGCTGTAACATATGAATTGTACTCGGCAATTCCCAATCTCGGACCGATACGGGCACGGAGCCGTGCAGAATGCAGAAAGAAAAGACAGGCGGTAGCACAAGTCTCCCCTCGAAACCATCGCCATCGTCGTCCCCAGCAGTGAGGACGGACCCCCGCCGTCGTCGCGCCAAGCCAGCTTGACGACGAGAATCTGCCCTGTGGCCCCGCACACAGCCCATCAAGCCGAGCCCCACGCGAAAAACGACCTGCCGCCAGTACCTGTTGCGGTGCGCGAGTGTTCTCCTTTTCCGTGTTCCCCACGTTCGTATCGTCACCCCGCCTCATCCACGTTTTAGAGGTCCCCGAGGGTGTCGTTCAACTCGCGCACAGCTTCGCCATCCCTTTTACGACATTGTTGTCGCCGCTTCCCAACGCAACGTGTCCCACAAGTCGTCCCCTTTCCTTTCCCCCCATCGTCCCGCTTCTCCTCAATTAACTGAGTCCGGTCTTACCCCGGACTTATCCCTTCGCAACCCTCCCTGCTTCTTCACAACTCTCCGCCCCCCCTTGACGTCTATAGATTCCTATCTCATACTTACCAGCACGCCGTAATATCACACACCCTGTCTTCCTCGCTCGCCTTCGATTCTCTTTCCACAACCGGTCGAATGCTCTCTTCCCCCTTCGATAAATCTGCAAGACTCCGCCTCTAGAACATATCGCACTTTCACCTCCTCTCTTACATCACCGTGTGTCCCCCCTTCCCTCCTCAGGGTCCCTTATTCATGTGTACTTATGTCTCTCCCCTTCAGTCCTCCTCGATCCCTTTCTCTTCTCCCTTCCCAACCCTCATCTCCATGGAGCCCGTTGCACCTCCTCCCACAACGCAGGATAAGGCAACCCCGCGTCCTTACAAGTGTCCCTATCCACTCTGCGGTCGCGCTTTCAGCAGGCTTGAACACCAAGTCTGTGCTCTTCATCTACTCCCCACTACGCTCTGATCTCTGATCACTTTTCTTCAGACTCGTCACATCCGTACCCATACAGGCGAAAAGCCTTTTGTTTGCACCTATCCGTCCTGCGAGAAGCGTTTCTCCCGTTCAGACGAACTCACACGACATTCCCGAATACATAACAACGACCACAGCACCGCCGTTGTCGCCACTCATGCCGCGAAAGGCAAACCCAAGACCAAATCCGAAAACAGCATCCCCGATGACCTCGAACCTGGTATTAGTCTCCATTCCCTCAGTCGAACTGATGGTCGCATTCAAGAAGCCTCGACCATCAGAGTGAAGAAGAAAGCGAGAAGTCGAGCAAACAGCGATGATGAGGTACGACTTTTTTCTGACGCGACCCTCGGCTCCCAATCTCCCCATTGTCGGCTCCCCACATCTTACATAAGTTTACTAATCGCTTTAACCCAACAGGGGTCGTATGCCCGACCCACCTCTCTCGGCTCATATGAGGTATCCCACCACCCTCGGCGATCACAAACACAACTACCACTTGCAAATCCTTCTGCATTTTCCACGTTGTCTAGTGTGGCAATGGATGAACTTTATGCCCTTGAGCGCGAAGAAGCCCTAAGACGTGCCGAATATGAAGCTCGGCATGCAGAGGCCCTCCGTCGCGCCGAGTATGAAGCCCGCAGCGCAGAGGTTATCTACTTCCGCGGGCGTTCCAGCAAAAGTACTACTACGAGTCCAGTTTCAACACCGTTTCATAGTGGCCTGCCCTTGAAAGGTGCAACCAATGATATTGGTTGTATGGACACAAGAGACTGGGTAGCAGAAGAAGACGCTGGGAGAACCTCGGACAAGTTCAATCTAGCCAAGAAAAAAATAAGTGGGCCCCCCTGGCAAATGACGCCGATGGCGCAGGATGTCCGTCCGATGTTGGACTCGCCGCGTTCTGCCGCTGTCCCTGAAGCAGTGAATGGTCGAATAACAACCCTTGGCCCTGGCACGCCCCTTCATCCATTACATCCCTCTCACCCCCCGGTATACCGTCACCTCGCTACTCACGAAGACTCTCCCTCGCCTCTGAGCTCCGATTCAGATTCTATCCCATCTCATCATGCCACACAGCACTCATCACATGCACCATTCGTCCGTTCTCGTGGGTCATTCCCAGTATCTAACGCTTCTGTCGAGGTTTCGCCACAAGGAATGTCGATTGTCAAGCCCGAGTTCACGTTCACACCTTCCGCAAGCCCGTTCCTTGGGCCACTTCGAACGCTAGACCTTCACTCGACAAATCCCTCGCGAGCGCCATCGCCTATATTGCTACCACCTGCGCATGGACACACCCAAAGTGACGCACCTGTTAGCCCGATAGAGGGGCACATTCTTCGTCAACGCTCCAGGGGATCTAGCTTTGTTGGAAGTTCGCCGGGTTCGAAGGGTGCATTCGGTCCTGCATCGCGTAAGAGGAGCTCGGGCGAGGTCTCACAGATGGCCACACTACCCCATGTGCATACCTACCCGGGCCAGCTGTCGCTTGCTGCACAAGCTGACCGGAGCCTCTACTCTCTACCAACGCCGCAGCTGTCGAGCGGGCCTAGCAGCAGCGGGAGCAGCCCCGGGAGCTTCACATATCCCCTACAAGGTGGTGGATACTCGGTGCGCTCAACGTTTGAGACTGTGCCAATGACGCAAAGTCCATCAAGTTCACGTCCCGTTTCACCCTCCCACGGTACCAGCAACAATGGAACAGTTCCTTCTAATGGCCACCATCTTGCTCATTCGGTTCGCCTCGCGTTCGGTATGACCCCCATTAACCCGTCAGGACCTCCCCGCAATACGTCGTGGCCATCCACCAAAGCTGCGAAACTAAATCGTTCACCAAGAGCAAATATAAATTCGAATACGCTTTCGTCGATTTCGGTTCCTGTTTCTCGTTCGGGTTCCCCACCTATCACGTTACCCCCCCTGAAGTTCAAGTCGACGTCTCTCAAGGACCCGTCGGGTTACGGTAAAGAAACGAACGGTTCGGACGACGAGGGGACACGAGAAAAGGATGCATGCAAAATCGAACTCCCAGGCTTCCGTGAATTCGAGGCTGCTACGCGTGCTGCCCGGTGACAACCCGCGTATATGTTCAATCAATTTGTCTGACCTTCGCTCGATTTCACGTCGTGTCTTAATTATGTTTCCCTCGTCGTTCTGTCGAAACACTATATCCTATTGTTCATTCCCTGCTATTCTCCTACCCACAATCCATCCTTTTGGTTATTCCTCATGCAAGGACCTTTCAACCTCCTCTCCTTGACATAGAATTACCTCTTAGACCGACCATATCCAGGTGTGTTTCTTTCGCATAGATGCGTCACGTATATAGGGATCAGGCATCTTGAGGACGTATTTTATGTAGTCCTAATATTCCATGTATCTACTCATCAGTCTCCACTCGCTTTGAAGTCTGCATGAATGCAGGGTTGTAGCTGTACCAGCTTATTGCTAACGTGGGCCTTACCCCAAACCGTTGTGTACCACCGCGAGGAGGTTTTTCCCTGAGCATGCGCAAGATTCGGGTCAAATGGGCTGCGGCCGCGAACGTGCACGGTTGGGCTGGTGTGCTTGGAACTCCGACTCGATGGAGTGAGCAACCACTTCGTACATGGCCCACATGCACTCTCATAGGTTGTATTCAATCCACATGGACAATTCGACCTCGAACGGCATCGAACGAATGAGAAAAGATATGTTGCTGAGAACGTGCGCCGATGGCTTTCCGTTCTCGAGGTACGCCTATCAATCTACGTCAGCTTCGTGATGGCGGACAAAGTGTTGCAAACTGGCAGGAAATTGACGGCGCACAAGTCTTGCGTGAACAGTCTTTCCTTTTCTCGGACTGGCGGGAGATGGTTGGCTAGTGCTGGAGACGGTAGGTTTGTTGATGCTTACCACCGCAAGCTGACTGCACACATGCACATTCTGCCAAGATTTTCGTGTCCAACTTTGGGACTTTAATCAAGATGATGTGCGATGTCCGTCCCAAACTTACGCAGGGCCCGCTGTCAGTATCCGTCTCCTCGGAGATATCTGAGCTACTCAACGAGGACGATAACGACTTGTAGGGCAATGTGTTATCTCTCGACTTCTCTGCGACCAACCACTATCTTATAAGGTCCGCAAACGATTCATCTTTGCTCCTATGGTCTGGTTCCGATATTCTTAGCGGCGGCGCAGACAATCTCATACTAAGGTTTGACATATCAAGACCAGAGGTTGGTTCTGGTCAAGGAACATGTCCCGCTCAGGATGTTTATCGACGCCATGATGTAAGTGGGGTCCTACCACAGCATGCTTCTATCAGCCATATGAACTCAGCCGTGATGCATACAGGATAGCGTGCGGAGCGTGAGTGCACATCCTTACCAAGATGAAGTATTCCTCAGCGCGAGGTGTGTCCCATGACGTTCTAGGTTCACGAATTTGCATTTTCATGATTATTTGATCGTTCCCGCCGTCCTAGTGAAGATGGCAAGATCATTGTCCACGATGCACGTGTTGATAGAAGGCTGTCGTCTGCGCAGGGAACCATTCAACATGCGACAGAGTTTACAGGCGTTCAAACACATCCTATCATGGAACACATCTTTGCCACCAGTGACTCCCACGGACAAGTATGTCTTCGCGATACTCGGATGGCATTTGGCCCGTTATCTAGTAGGTCCAATGAAGGGATTGTGCAGAATGTGAGCGTTCCGAGACCACCTATTGCCACCGTTCGTCAGCTGAATTATCTTCAAAGTACAACACAAAACTGTCGAAACGGTCTTTGAGCTACCTGAGCAATCCCGAAAGTAGCAGTATTACTTTTGACCGCGATGGTCAGCGCTTATTGCGCCACTCACTAATGCATCCATGAACTTAACATCGGCGTTCCTTTAGGAAGTAAGTTGGCCGTGACGATGCTTGTGAGTCTCCATTTCGAACGTCGAATGAACCTATTCCGAGCTCTAGGATAGCATTGGTTCCCAACCATTTACGCTGTTTCGGATCCTCACCCTCTTGCTGTCCTGACTGGCAAGCACAATCCCAACGGGTCACCTGTCAATTTCGGCGAAAGAACATACTCTAATTCATGCACTATGAAGGTGAGATTTCATGGGCGGGTTTTTCCTAACGCACTCTAACGTAACTAGTCAGGAGCATTCGGTGGGCCCAGCATAAACGAAGATATTCTTTATGGAGCAGGGTCTGATGACTTCAGAGGCTATGTCTGGAAAATACCAGAACTCGGCACACTTTCGGCGCTCAGGCAGGAGATTAATGTGGATGAATGGATATCACATGAATGGACTGATGTCTGCGGTAAGCTCATCAACAGCCTAAATGTAATATTACTTCATTCGTCACTGGCCCCAGCTTACTCCGAAAGTCAATGGGCAACACGGTACATCCCGCTTCAAATAGATACACCGCTTTGCCGATTAAACGGTCGGTTTTAATAATCGGAAGGAGCTCGCATGCACACCCGTTCTCATTCTCTGTGTTTTCAGGGCATAGGTCCATCGTGAATGCCGTTGCAATGCATCCATCCCTTCTCCATATTGTCACATCTGGCATTGAACGCCATGTGTTTTTGCACAGCCCAACACGCACATCGCCGGTCGCTCCTCAACTTTCAGAAACATCACCCGAGACAAGAAACTTAGGAGAGCGAGGCCTTCGTGACTCTGCTCGCTTCCTGAGAACATTATTGTTGGGTCCACATCCAACGTTGCACGAGGAAAACGACGAAGCAGAGGATGAAGAAGCGATATCACTGTTTGATCAGTAAGTAGCCCTGACCGATCATCACGGGGATTCCTCACAAGGAAATGCACATAGCATTTTGAGGGAAGAGGGTGGAGGGGACGTGTTTACACAGCGGCATTGGGGAGATAACGAGGACTCTGATTCTGAAGACGATCACCTCGTGATTAATATGATGGACTCCCCGACTCCATCATAATCCATTGAACAGGTGGTGTTCACGCAGGCTTGCTGGTGCTGTAGATTGCGTCGTAGATGGTTCAGTCAGTGGCTTGAACCCTAAGGCCTGATGTTCAACTCGTTTACTCCATGTGTACCACTCCTGCTTTACTGCTTTCCATCTCCCTGATTCCATTCTTCACAGCGTCGTTGTACATCACGTTATCGGACACGCCCGTTGATTTAGCGCCCATGCTGTGAATACACGTGCATTGCTATCCCGATAGGACCCTCTCCTTAGACGAGCTCCCATCGACCATCTCATCGAGCGTCATGTCGGCTCTCCTCACGAGACAGACCAGGATTGAGATCAAAGAATCTAACATCGCGATTCTAAGCCACCCAGAGGTATAGAGATGCTGCCGATCATCGGCATGACCACTACAAGCTAACGATCTACCCACCGCCCAGTTCGAAGCAAACCGTCAGGCTGAGGGAGACGGTACAGATCCTGCATGGAAGGGTGTCGGCAAAGCAAAGGGCGTGAAGATATGGCGTGTCGAACAGTCTACGTTGGTAGACTGGCCAGATCGAGGTCCGCATGTGTTCAGACCACAGGATCGGTACGGCTATTTCTACGATGAAGATGCGTATATCGTATTGCATGTAAAAATTTCCGCATCTATACTTCCTCTCTCGTTTACTGACAAACTGACGGCCGGTATTAGACGTACAAGAAGGCAGATTCTGACAAAGTCCTGTTCTCATATGATATCTACTACTGGATAGGCCAAAAAGCTACGCAGGGCGACACTGCGACCGCTGCATACAAGAGCGTCGAGCTCGATGAACGTGAGTTTTCAAACAGCTGTTATCAAGTAGATTAAAGTGCTAAATGCAGGTCGATGCTCCGTACAACAGACCTCGGAAAACAGGCGATTCAATACCGCGAAGCGCAAGGTCACGAGTCGGACTGCTTCCTCGCACTCTTTCC